>DF240097.1:45141-111857 GCA_000507305.1 Breviolum minutum Mf 1.05b.01
ATCATCATCATCATCATCATCATCCTCATCATCATCATCATCATCATCATCATCATCATCATCATCATCATCCATCATGGACTCCATGGATCCCCATTGTCCCAGGTCTGATCTGAAAAAATACCGTGCGCTGGCTGCGGATCTTAGCAAGAAGATGTTTGGACACTTGACAAAAAAATCCACAAACCAAGAGTTCCAACAACCAACATCTAGGGAGAAATTTGTTTTTTACGACAGATTAGGGTGGTAGTATATAAATTTTTTAAAGGGGGAAGATAAATTATAATTATAACTTATAGGACACATATATACGTATATAATGTATATATACATATATATCCATATGCTATTCATTTTTTTTGGGACTCTTGAGAATGATGTTTTTGTTCCTTTAAACAAAGGAATCTCCTTTTCCAGGGACTTATTTTTTCCGCTTCCATACTTACATGTCCAGTATCTAAAAATTTTGGGGCTCGTATGGGCCTTGGCAGGGCTGACCGGATATGACTAGGGACCCTGGAATTTAGTGGTCCAGTAGGAGAACTGGGACCCTAAATGATTTTTCCAGCCTTTGATGACATGGAAGTGACCTAAAAAAAAGTTGAAAGAACAACTGGGATACACTTGGCTTGGCTGTAGCTGTTTTTCTTTTGTTGGGGTTGGTTGATATATGATATGTTTTGATGATTTGTCTGTGATTTGTTTTGGGGTTTCTAGATTCGCTGTGAGCGCACTGAATCGGATTTGATGATGCATGCACATTTTGAAAGATGGTATGGTATAGGCAACAACAAACCATGTCAGTCGGTTGTTTTTTCTACCAATTAATAAAAGGTAACATTGGAACTTTACTGTATATCTTTGATTCAAATTCAAAGACATTGCGAAGCATCACTTCATTCAAGTTAAGTTCGTTTCGGCCCAGATGGTTTTCGATACTCCACCATGGCCACATTGGCCGTTTTGGTTTAGTCGTTGCGGGCACCCTCCACCCTCCACCCTCCAACAGTCGCGTTTTGTGGCCGAGGAAAGTTCAACTTTGCCAAGTATTTCCAGGAGAAGAATCCGGAGCCCTTGGTCTTCGCACCCTTCTCCAAGGGAATTCAAGAGATGGATGGTGGAGGCGGGAACATCGGGAGGATCAAACATTGAAAAAAAACACACCGGTTATATAGATTTATATACTAGGTATATAATTAAGGAGATCCTCCCACAAATGGCATTCATTTTTGAATTCAGGAATTTGAAATTTTGGGGAGATTACAATGAGAAAATACATCACTCAAAGCTCTGGAGGACTGGAGCACAGTCACATCAGTCACACTGTGGCGCTCCAAGACTTCTCAGTTTGGAAGGTCACCAAATTTTTGAAAACTCCCAACTGAGCAATGAAAAAAAACCATGGTTGTTTGGGTTAAAAAGGGGGTTATACTACCCAGGTATATAGGGATTATAATAAACTATTATAAGGATCCCTATTAAACAACCAGCATAATTTTATGGAAAATAGGAGTTTTTTTCGTGGCTCAACTATTCCAAAACTTTTCACAAGAGTTTTTGAGCAAGTATGGGTCAATACTATTCAATACTGTTAATGCTTCAGAATCACCAAAAATTTATAAAGCCCTCTAAATAATGAGATAAACTACCAACCTCAACTGGTTAACCGGATTTCTTCCATCAACAGTATTGAATGGGAAATCCATCAAAATTCCCTTCCAAATGGACTAAATGGCTAACAAATAGTATGATTCACCTAGTAAACACCTAGTATGGGTCAATACTATTCAATACTGTTGATGGAAGAAATCCAGCTAATCAAAACCTCCAAGAATGGGATGAACTACCACAACTGGTTGGCCGGATTTCTTCCATCAGTAGTAAACACTATTCTATACGTTGTGACCTGCAATCCTTTAGGTTGACCTTGATTGACTTTGACTCTCCCTTTGGAGTGGGGTGTTTGGGGTAGGTTTTTTCAGGACAGTACCGGCAAAGGGACATATTTAAAGATAGTCTAGAATGAACAGATCGTCAGATTTTGCTTCATCCAGATATATCAAAATCGAGTATGATTAAATTAACAAGATTCCCAGCAATCCATGTAATTGGCATGATGGTCGGATTTATAAGGTTTAGCATGATCTGTTTATGGCAGGGATCATTAAACTACCCATTTCAGGGGGTAAAAAAACACTACAAAATCTATGGTAAATTTGAGGTAAAAAATTGCTCCCCAAAAAATAGTGCATATGAAGTTTGGGTTGGTAATATTTCATGACCCCTTTGTATGGATTCAATCCATTAAACCTTAGCCCAGTAGGTTGGATCTCCCTCCTATGCTCCACGCCTTGCCCCCCCGCACCAGGTTTCTACGACAAGATCCCAAGCACCGAACGTTTGACACAACTCTTGGGTGAAGCCTTGCGGGAGCACCCTGGCGATGATATGCCCCGTTAGTGCTGTCGCAGTGCTATGGATGCTATGGATGATGATGATGATGATGATGATGATGATGATGATGATGATGATGATGATGATACTGCTGCTGATGATGATGGATGGCTGATGGATGGATTATCATTTCTTCTTGTCACGATGATGACTGATGCTTCTACTGTTGGCAGCTGTAGCACAGTGAAGTGTGGGATCGCTGCCCAGGTACAACGAGAACAATGCAGCCATGGATTTGGTGGCTGAGATTTGAAGATCTGAGATTTGTAGACATAGCCAGGCTTTTCTAAGAAATACTGTATATGATAATGTGTATACTATACATATATTAAATATATTTATATATTTAAATACACACATGACATGTATATATAAAGATAGATACTGTCAGATACTGTACATCAATATATCCCAGCTTTAAACATATCTAGAGTTGTTAAGCATTCTTTGCTTCTGTTCCTGTTGCGTTCCTGTTGCAATGACCTGATGAATCTCAAAGCATCTCACATTTCAAACCTTTTTAAGGTGCTCTTCAACGACGCCATGTGCCACGTTGGCAAGATATGTCGAATCATTACCAGCACACCTGGACATCCTCTACTGGTAGGTGTTGGTGGAAGCGGTCGTCAAAGCTTGTCACGCTTATCGTCGTATACCTGCTTGTACCAGACCATGATGATCGTCATCAGTGACTCGGTCTTGGAGGAAGTCTCCAATGTGTTCAGTAAAAGAAGCAGAGCTAAAGTCAACATGAGAAAGCAACATCTCATGAACTTGGCAATGACATGAAACCTGATTCTTGTTGCATTCAATTCTTACAATCTGGTCAAATTATAGCAACCTCACAGGACCTGGGCCCCCAAATGGTGGTTTCGCAAGGGAAATTCTCTATTCTCTAGGGAAATCTAGGTTGGTGAAATATGATAATTTGGCCAGTTTCTACAAAGCGCCTGGAGTCATTTTAACAGTTGTTTTTTTCTGAATGCCTTCCATCATGGGTACCACTTTTGACTCCCAGGTGGCAGTTATGGCATGAACGACTTGAAAGCAGATCTACAGGCTATGTATAGCAAGGCTGGTGTCAAAGATGAAGGCGTCCTTTTCCTCTTCACAGATGGTCAGATCACCAATGAGAAGTTCTTGGTTTTCATCAACGATCTTTTGGCATCAGGTCTGAGGGGTGGCTGGTGATGGTTTTTCTCCACCAAAAAAACCGGGATTACTTGATCTGGAATATGAATACACATGCTGTATACATGTATTATATGACACATCATATGATAACTTATACTTTGTATATTACATACACATATATTATGCATACATTCTTACATACGTTAGTTTGCTGCTTGTGACCTCCCACAGTGCAAGAGGTTGATTGTTGGAACATCTGAACACAGCAGCTGGACTGTAAGCCTTTCTGGATCCATGGTTTGGTGGTTTGGATAATTGGACGGTCAGTGTTGACCATTCTATATCTCCCACTGGGTGGCAACTCAAAGATTTTTTATGTTCACCCCTACCTGGGGAGATGATCCAATTTGACTAATATTTTTCAAATGGGTTGAAACCACCAACTAGGCCATCATTTCTCCAACATCAAACAGACCATTCACTTCTGGATCAATCATAAACTCAAGCCATTTGCGCATTCTTTGGGTCATCATCAGTTTCATGTTGCCACACCTTCCCCCCAAATCTCACTGTCCGGGCCAAATCAGGTGAGCTGTTCCTGGTTACCCTGGTTATTTGCTGTATATAGGGGATGAAGTCCGACCCAGTTTTATGGGGATTATAATGCACTCCCTGAAACTAACATGGCACCTGAAAATAGGCCATCCCAAGAGGAAACTTCATCTTCCAACCATCCATCTTCAGGGGCTATGTTAGTTTTAGGGAGTGTAAGCCATGAAATAAGGATCCCTATGATCTCAACAGATCTTGAGGAGACATCGCAGATCTCTATGCTTCCGATGAGAAAGATGCCATCCGCAACGGTGTGCGAAGTGGGTGTAAAGGTGCTGGTATTCAGGAGACGTGGCGTCGATGTGGGAGGAACACCCTGGAAAATGAACGGATGGAACCTGAGATTTTCACCTGTTTGAAAAGGGAAAAATTATTTGAACCAAACCTTCATTTTTGGGTTCCATGTTAATCTTCCGGGGTGTAGAAACCAACAGTTCGCCCCTAAAATTGGATGGTTTCCAATGGGAATTTCCTTTTCCAGGGGGCCCCTATATTCAAGGGCTATACATGTTAGTTTCAGGGAAGGTAAAAGGAAACAAACTGTTTGGAAAAAGTATGGGAAATTGAAGGGGACCAACAAGTTTTCAGTTTTTGAAGATGAACCACTTGATATGAGGTGGTAAAGGAGTGGCTATTTACAGTCATTTGGTGGTCGAATCAGTTGAATCTGTCAAGTCTATGATATCGTGATCTTTCCCAACTCAATTGAGGTCTTAAGTTTTCTCCAACAGAAAATCCAGCGAATAATAACTTTTCAATTCAAATCATTTCAGGACACACCTGAGAACTTGTGGAGCTTCTTCATTTCGCGAATCCGCCCCTTGGCCATTGAGACGTTTTTTTCTTGGTATCCTCCCTGAAACTAACAGTTCGCACCTGAAAATGGATGGGTGGAATATGATCGTTGCCTTTGGTGTTTCGGCTCATTTTCAGGGGGGAACTGTTAGTTTAAGGGAGTGAACCCCCCCGAAAACTAACATGACGACGGAAAATCCACCATTTGAACATGGGGATTTTCCACTGTCATGTTAGTTTTCAGTGGTGTAATTTTGTTTTACATGTTTGCATGGCTGGTCTACATGTCAGATTGTGCCTTTTGAAGAAAAGTCAGCTGTTTTTTTGGGGCGGGGGAGGGGTGGGTGGGATGTAGCCATTTTTACCAGGCCTTGTGAATTTTCGAACATTCAGGGGGGATTGCAGGTTCCTAGCTTCAGTGGTAGGGAAAAATCAGGTTGATCAGCGGCC
Organism: Breviolum minutum Mf 1.05b.01; assembly: GCA_000507305.1. Taxonomy (NCBI): domain Eukaryota; class Dinophyceae; order Suessiales; family Symbiodiniaceae; genus Breviolum; species Breviolum minutum. The sequence goes on from DF240097.1 coordinate 50,587, forward strand.
ATTGGCAGTGTTTCCGCTTAGCATATCAGATGTGGTAGCAACTTTTTAATCAGCGGTATTTCAATGGAGAAATAAACATGCACATTGCCACATTGCATTCAAAGACAAACACAAACACACATCAAGTGTGTATTTCTTCTTTGTGTGGCGTATTTTTAGTTCAAATAACTAGGTGGTGGCAACTGCAACTCAAATCTGTTTTATGTTCACCTCTATTTTGGGGAAATGATTCCCATTTTGACGAGCAAAATATGTTTCAACTTACGTTGAATCAAACCACCAACTAGAATAATTTTTCTGATCTTTTTCTGGTGGTTTTATGGCGTTTTTCGACAACGAACCCTGGAAGTCGAGGTAAAAATCTACACATGTCCTTGTGCTTTAGTCCAGTGGGTGATGCCATGCGTAATCGCGCACGAAAGTTCCCTGCTTTGGTCAATTGCACCTTGGAGATGCGAGATGTGAAAATGAGTTTTTCGGAAGTTCATTTGAAACACTTAGCACCTGAAAACTAACATAGCAATGGAAAATCCCCATCTTGAATAGGAAATACATCTTCAAATGGTGGATTTTCCATTGCCATGTTAGCTTACCGGAGGGTACCACCTTAAAACCTAACATATCGCACCTGAATCACAAGGGTTGGAAGATTAATTTTTTCCTTTTGGGAAGGGCTCCTGATATGGGGCATATGTTGGGTTTTTAGGGAGGGTATACTGTGGCAACAAAGGTCATTCGGGGCCGGGAAATCATATTGTATGAAACTCTGCCAGAGGAAGCAATGGAAGGGAGATGTCAATATGGAAATGGATCCGAAAGTCATGATGATTAAATTTGACAATGATAATGATGATAATGCCTGGAAAACAAGTTGCTGTTAATTTCCATCAACTTTACCCCTAAAACCAGTCACGTTGCCAAAAAAAAAGGCACACTAGGTTTTCCAGGTGATTATTATTATCATGATTAATGTATTGTCATTTACCTTGTCATGACGTGGAAGACTTTCTCGTTTTCCCTGTCAAAAGGCAACTCTTCAGGGGGCGAAAGCATCGCCTGGGCTTGGGGGGCAATGAAACACGGTCCTGCGACTGTTGATGGATGAAATTCTGTACCACTTGGTATGTAGTTTATCTAATGATTTTTGTATGGTATGACTGAAATGTATACACATACAAATCATATAATCACTTAGATACAGTATATAGAAATATAGATTTGCATCGTTCCCAAGCTTTTTTAGGCCCAACATTTTGTCTACTTAACAGTTTACTGCTGTTGATGGAAGAAATCCGGCAAACCACCCAACATGTAGGAAACCCTGTAAATAGTGAGATACCATATCAACTGGTGATCGCCGGATTTCTGAACCATCAGCAGTAGGTCGTGGTTTCCATGTTTGTTTTTAAATGTTGACCTCCATTCGGGGAAATGATCCACCCTTGACTTGCGCATATTTTTCAGATGAGTTGGTGAAAAACCACCAATCAATAGCTGTTTCTGGTTCCCTTAATAGGTGGGATCGGTACCATATAATCACCCAATTGGCAGTATATACCACTTCTATACCACTTTTTGTCCTTGCCAATTGGGGGGTTATATATATATATATATCACCAACCACCTATTTTCCGGGAACCGGGAAACCATTTTTCACCAACCGGAGGGTACCAACCGCCTTCATCTCTAAGGCACCGTCATTGATTGGTTCCAGCCATGGCCCATGGATGCCTTGTACAACGTGGGAGCGAAATTCTTGGAACCCATCGAGCAATTGGGACCACAGGACGGTTGTCACCGGTCACCTCCGTTGCGAGGTTTTGACAAAGGGTGACTCGTTTGGTTTTTTTGGAGCCAGTTGGATTTCCTGGAAAATGTGTTTGTTTTTTTGTTGTTGGTTTTTTGGTGTGTGTTTCAACTCCGAAATTCCAAAATACAAATTCTGAAACCCTTCTGAAATTCTTATAATTGTCAATCAACGGGGAGAAGATTTGGATGGGAACTGAAATGGAAGACACCCCTCAAGAGAACCCGCAAGCGGGCAGGCCGTGGATTTTCTCAGAAATAAAACTGGCGTTTTGGAAGAAGTCCATGGTGGATTTTCTCAGCTGGCACTTTGGGTGTTTAATAAGAATCATGGGATCTCAAGTCACTGGTGGTTTGGAGATCCAAAAAAAAACCTGCGAGAAACACATCCAAACCCCTCAAATTCGCAGGGTCACCCGTGATTCTTAGGGTATTCACCGAGTTGGAGGATGATTGGCATAAAAATCATATGGTCCTCCAAATCCGTGGCGCTTTCGGAACATGTTTATCGTTAAAGAAGGGTTCCCTCCTTAGATTATATTCACCAAATACTGTAAATATTAGATGATGTTTGTTTTGAATGGGTATTTTGTTTGGAACCACAGAGATATCCATCCCGAGACAGACCCACATCTTCATCTCAAAATCATTTTTGTGACCCCAAGATTAAAAAAAACGCAAAAAGAAAAAATCACATATTTATATATATATGTATAGATTATATCATATGCTTCAGATAAGGAAAAACACCAAGAGGTGGATGATGAGGATGAAGGTTTCTTGGTTTTTCCTCCTTTTTTTTAAAAAGAGACATCGCCGCCTTACAGCCAGGACAGCCCTGTACGTTTGGGCATCATGGATTTCTTGCCTTTCAGCTTTGAAGCTGCAGGAGTGCTGCCCCGTTGCTAGGTGGATGATGGGACCAAATCCCAACGGACCCCGTTCAGTAAGTTGCTAGCTAGAGCTATTAGATACTCAGGTTTTTTCGGGGTCCGTGAAGTTCCGTAGGTCCTGTTGGAGATTTCTTGGAATGTTTGTAGTTGGAGGTTTTTGGGATCTTTGTGGATTATTTCACCCTACACTCCGGAAATCTACCCGGATCCTCCAAGGGGTGCCAAATGGATGGGAAAGGGTTCTGGATGAGCTGCCTTACATAGCATTAACTTACTAAAGGAAGTTGGTTGACACGCGTTTTTGCATTTTTGCTGCAAGGGTCAGGTGTGGAGGAATGGTGTCTCAGCAAGTGCGCAAATTGGAGCAAAAACATCAAACATACTGTTGATGGAAGAAATCCTGCACCAGTTGAGGTTGGTAGTTTATCCCGGTATTTTCAAGGTTTTATACATCCCAGGTGGTGCAGGATTTCTTCCATCAACAGTATGAAGATGTATTTCCTGTTAAGGTTTTTGGATAATTTTGCTGAAACTAACAGCCATTTTGCCCCTGAAAATAGACCGAAAGCCAATAGGAAAGGATCGTATTCCAACCATACACTTTTAGGGACGAATGACCTACGAAAAGGACCACACATTTGGTCCTGTTTAGTATTCCAGTGATTCTTGAAAGACAACAAAAACAGGAGCCAATGACAAACTAGTTGTGGTAAACGTGTGGTAACTTACTGTACCTTACTTTCTCTCCAGGAAACGAATATATCCCACCCTGGGAAAGTGAAATCATCTCCAAAAGTGCCCCAAAAAATAGGGGATACGTGTTTAGCTATTTTTCCGAGGATTTCCAACTTATCCCGAAAAAGTTTTTTCCTAAAAAATGATTTCTGTGGGAATCATCAGGTTTTCCAGCATTCAACCAAACACATCCCTAAGGCAGTGTGTTTTTCCCCCTCCCCTTTCTTCCAGGACAAGTGGCCCAGAGGTTCATGGACGTCCAGAGGTGCCGATCAAGAGAAAAAATGGACCAAAAAATGAGAACGATGACTCTCGTTGTATTTTCCCTACTTTCATAGGTGGTGATTTCCATGATTTTTGTATGGTTATTTCTCCGTTTGGGAAAATGATTCCCATTTTGACTTGCGCATATTTTTCAGATGGGTTGGTGAAAAACCACCAACTAGAAAAGTGTGTGTTTTTTTTTGCAATTGATGATCATTGGTGTTGTGAGAAAATGTTTATGTAAACCATATCGCAGCATATCTCATGTAGTTCCATAGAACATTAGACCTTTTGTTGAGTGCAGTGGGAGTTTAGATGAAAACCACTTACAAGTCAAACCTTTAAATAAGGGACCCAAGGTTATGCCAAGATATTACCAATGTAATTACGAATCCCCAGGATCTTGAACACATACTGTATTATCTTTTCGAAGAGGAACAAAAAAACAACACCAAGCAACTTGATAAAATACGGCCTCTAATTTCATTCACCCACCATTTCTCCCATCCATGATCCAAAGCAACACAAGCTTCGCCCCCGAATCGGATCGGATCCAGGCGTTTTGCGTATACCACGCCCAAGAGCTTTTTGGAGTTGATCAAACTCTATACCAGCATGGTGGGTCAGAAGGTTGGGGTACTTGTGTTGGTCAGTTGGGGGCGAGTTTCGAGTCGTGAAAAAAGTCTTCCATGTTTTTTTTTTCCGGGAATGCTGGGGTGGGACTTAAAAGGAGTCGGGGTTGGGGGAAACAACGAGTTTGTTGATTTGGGTAGGGAAAAACAAAGGAAATGGAAGGGAAGCAGTTGGCAGATTCGTTCTTCTTTGTAATTTGTAGAAAGGATAAGGGGGTTGATGAAGGTTGATGAAGGTTGATAGGTGCTGAGAGGTGGATTCAGTGAAACTGGATGGTTGACTTAAGGAGTGAGGATGATTGAATCCAAAGGTTTGCCGAAGGATCTTTGACATGTTGTATCCGATGTAGCAATGACCGAAGGCCCCTCACAATTTCAACAAACATATAATTTCACCGGGGTTTCATGACAACAATGGGGTTTTCATGATATCACTAAATCAGATATCTAATTTTTGTTAACCAGGACATCAAAGAAATAGTTGTGTTCATTTTCACAAAGCCCATAGGGGATCCATGGGACGATTGATATATACGCTCCTATGAAATCCATGTCTATGTTAGCCCGTTTTCGTTGATATTTTGGCATTTACATAGAGATCACACATGGTTTTTTGAACTTGATGTCTATCATTAGACTTTTCGGTGTCAAGCCTGTGCCAATTGGGCTTGTAGAATGGTTAACATGGACATTGTAGCACATTGTTTTTAGATTTTTGTTTCAGACAGAAGAAATTGGAAACTAACATGGACGTGTATCCACCAAAAGATTCAGGGTTGGCAACGTTTGGAACTAACATAGACATTTTCCGGCCTTGCCTGACAATCTCTTGAAACTACATCATGTCTATGTTAGTGGATCTGTTTCAAGCTGGCAGATTCTATGTAAAGAGAAAAATCTATATAGAATATCAATATCTATGTTAGAGGACCGAATCAGCCTGTCAGTGTCTAGGTGTATTTGGGGCGAGTGTATTTCCCGACCCAATTTGACCTCACAGAAATCAACTATATTCTCTTCATCCGTATAGACCCATGGTGTTTATTGTGTTCTCTAGGGATTCTTGATGATTATAACCCATAAATACCCACTATATAGATATATATATATATAGATGAAACAAAAAAAATCCTCCCAAACCCATGGCAGAATCGAAAAAATCCCGGAGTCATCAACTCCAAACGACGCCTGGATCCATCGGGTCAAAGTCCCATCGGGTCGAGTCAGGTGGATGCCTTGGAAGATCAAAAGGATCGCTTGACGAATGGTCTGGAAAAGCTGCGCGCCACCTCGGAACAGGCCAAACAATGGGCGTTTTTACTAAGTTTACGCATCCGGTGGTGGCAACTCCTCAAATATTTTGGGAGGAATTTTCATCCCCAACCTGGGGGAGAAAAAAATGCAATGTGACGGCTGCATATTTTTCAAATGGGTTGGTGGTTCAACCACCAACCAGCTTTTTTCTGGGGGTGGAACAAAACACACACGGATGATTGGGTTTTATGTTGTTGGGGATGATCGGTGGGGTGGTTGATGGGGGTTGGTTAAACCAGCGTTCTTTTGGAGCCATGGGAAGATTATTTGAGATTATTTATTAGTAGTCTAGTTTGGACAACTGATTATTTTTAAAAAAAGATATTGCGCAAGTCATTTTTGTACAAATGGGGGTTCCCTTAAATGGTGGTACCCCCATTTCACACCCCAAAATGATCATTTTTAGTCGGAAAACCCCATGGTTGTTGGGGAAACCCACCATTTTAGGAAACACAGGTGCTGCTGATATGCTTCTACCCTTCTCCAGGTGGCCGGCCTGGAAGAAGAACTCAAGGAGAAGGCCGTGGTGGTGGCTGAAAAGGCGCCGGGGAGGGGGAGATGACATCATGTGATGACATGTGACATGAGGACATGCAGGTTATTATGGAAGTTCACCAGTGAGGAATGTGAGAACGTGAGACTATTGGAAATTTATAGGTGTGATGGATGAGATTCGTATGAAATATTTGCCGTATATTATATGTCTCTAAGCTATATGAATTAAATACATTTGGATGTTTTATGTCGTATGTTGGTTTTACATTCTGGTTCATTTTGGATCATTTGTGGATCCCCTCGATGTGTGAATGTTTTCCACCTGGGCCGTCTACGCTTCGGGTCTGTTCAGTGATTGTCCTGGTTATCACTGGCATAGTGGATGTGAGTTTTCCACTCCCAGGGATTCTTTATGGACTTCGTGTGTGTCTATTGACAATCAACAATCGGTCGGACCCACGGGACCCACGGACCCCCCAACAACTTGAGGATATCTGATAGCTCTAAGCATTAGCAACTTACGTTTCAAGGGGTCCGGAAACGGATCCGGAGAAGGTCGGTCCCATTGAAAATGTTTGATGGAATGAAATACTGCCCAGTTATGGGGGGGATTACACTCAAACTAGGCCACCCAGAAGGAAAGGATCGTCTTCCTACCATCAACAACTCCTGAGTGTTTCAGAGATGAAGCATCCTGAGAGAATGGGACCAAAGAAATATTTGCCTCAATCTTCATGGGGGCAATGGCCATGTTTCATTGATCAAGATGATTCAACAAGTAGGATCTATCCTCACTAATTTGGCCAGTACTTTAGATGTATATATATAGTTAGATCTTGTTTCCAGATTTTTATCATATGATCATATGATTATATGATTGAATTAATGCCTTGATACTTTGTTTCAATGCCTGATAGTTTCATTCCTAAACCCTTCAAGCAATCCATCCCTTCCAAATAGAGGCTGCAGCAGCCGACGTTTTCGCCAAAGAAGTGGGTGAGAAGAAGGCTACAGTGGAAGAGGAATCCGCCAAGGCGCGGACCGTGCAGCTGAGGGCCGAGGGGGTTGCTACCTGTGTAACGTTGAAACATAGGAAACAAATGGTAAAACAACCAAGCGTCTTTCATTTTTGGTTGAAAGACAGGATTTTTTAATATCAGGTTTGCATATTGAGGGATGATTATTTTGTTGCATTTTGTTGCCACAGATTTTTGCCAAACGAAATCTACCAGAAACCCTCGTGTTTGTCCAGAGAATTTCAAAGGCAGATATCCGTCAGACTTTCTGATTTCACCGACTTCTGAAAGGTTCATCAAAGGTTTCAACAGCAAGATCTTTTGTTGGATTGTGGGGTGTTTGGTTTCATTTGTTTCATCTCAACGTAAGGGCAACATGTGCCAGGGTCTAAACTCCGATTTGTTTCCGTATGATAGGGGATGGTCATTAACCCAATAGTAGGGGTTTATATACCCATTATATCCCATTATAAGGATTCCTATTAAAGGTGGGATGACCATCCCCAACATAGGGAGTTTAGACCCTGGCACACATAAACAAAGGTTTTGGTGAAGTTCCCCAACCTCAGGCAGCGGTGGAAGCCGAGAAGTGTGCGAAGATTGCCAAAGAGGCACCACCGGCACGCCAGGATGCTGAAAATACGTATGTGTTCACCTGACAAACATGGTGTTTCTTCTTGCTTTTAAGTTGTTGGGCCTTTTCGTTTGCTACTTTTTTGGACCGAAATCTACCTGAGCCAATTCTTGTTTCCGGGGTGAACTGCCAAGTTTCTTCATGCCAGCACCCGGAAAGTGCGTTTCCATCGTTTGATGCTTCTGCCACGGCGTTTAGGTCTCCATTCAGCAGGCGGATTGTGAGAAAGATTTGGCTGCAGCCATTCCCTTGGTCGAACAGGCTGAGGTGCGCATGTTATTTTTTTTGGTATTTCATTACTGCCCACTGTTGATGGCAAAAAATCCTGCACCACCTGGGATGGTGCTAAAACCTTGTACATAATGGGGAAAAACTATCGACCTCTACAGGTGACCGCCGGATTTCTGATCCATCAACAGTATGAGACGAAGATGAGCTTTTGTTTTTTCGGTTTGTGAATATAGGTTTCCAACATCATCTTCATTGTTTTGCATGCTGCATAAGCTTGGAGCATTGGGTGATCAGAGCCACAAAAAACATGTCACCGTTATCAGGAGACTATCAGGAGTGATGGCAGTAAATAATTTTTTACTTGATCTTGCAACTATCACAAGAATCTCAGGTATTACTTTATTGATCCTGTCAACATCATCACGTGTGAACATGGTTTGAAATATCATAAAATCCCTTTTTTTAATCTCTATGCAAATACTAGTTGGTGGTTTCAAATATTCTTTATTTTCACCCCTACCTGCGGAAATGATCCAATTTTGACAAATATTTTTCAGATGGGTTGAAACCACCAATTAGCAATAGGATAATGATGATTTGGCAACTTGGATGTCAAACATTTGTCGCATCTTAACCTCAATAGATTTGACCAGCCCATCATCCCCGGCCAGAAAGCTTTGGACGTGCTGGATAAGAAGGCAACCCACATGTTTTTGCTGCGCGGAAGGGTGGACTTGAGAGCATGATGATGATGATGATGATGATGATGATGATGATGATGATGATGATGATGATGATGACGATGACGATGACGATGACGATGATGATGACGACGATGACAAGAGTTTCAACGCTCCACATGAACAAATATATGACACAACCTTGATTCTTTAGCTTACAAGGAATCTGCGTTTCTGTCATATTGACATATCTGAAAATATTTACATCGCCAACTACCACCAAAACCTTACTACCATCTCCTGCTCAACCAACCGAAATCCATCCACCGGACCCCGAACTGGACGGAAATCCGACCCAGGATTTCCAAGAGTTGAAAGCGTTGGCAAAACCACCTGGAGGAGTGGATTTGGTCTGTGAAGCTGCCATGCATCTGCAGGCGCTGATCCGCGGATCCCATGCTCCGCTGGATCCGGTTGGATGGTTGGTTGGAAGGGGTTTGGGTTCCAACCGGCTGATGGTTGGTTGGTTGGTTGGTTGGAAGGGGATGGTTGGAAGGGATGTGGGAAAGACTTCTTTTTCGATGTTTTCTTGACTTTGGCCAGGGCAGACACTATGAATAAAGTGAATAAAGATGTTAAATGATGGAGGAAGCTGATTTTTTAGAAACCATGATTGTTATATATATGTAAGAGAATGATAAAATTGATGGATTGTGAAGGGTACTGGTGAGTGAAGGTATGGTGAAGCTTCTTTCCCTGGAAATGCCTGATCTTAGCATAGAAACTCCATGAATCAACGCGTGTTTCCAAGTCATTTTGTTGTGTTTTTCCACAAGGCTGGCTACGATGAAAACATCGAGCTGGACAAGAAGGGTGGAGTCAAGGAGAGTTGTTTGGATGACGAGCTGGTAAAGTGGTAAAGTGAGCAGTGGCGGAGTGAAAATTGATGGTTGGAAGATGAAATTCTCCTTTTGTGGATGGTCTATTTGCATTGGCTTATTGATTTGAATGGGAGAAATAAACATCCAATGGCCCCTATAGAGGGATGATTTAGTATATTTTAGTTCCATGATAGGAATCCCGATTGACCCCAACCGGTGCAATAAGATTACTTCAAGTTTCAAGTTTTTTGGTACTGCTTCTCGTGTGGATAAAGAAAGATGTGTCTTGTAGGTTTCAGCTTTCCAAATCGTTGAAATACGACTAACCAAAGACGTCCAGTATATACTTCATGGAAACACAACGACCTCTTCAGAAGCTACAATCATAAAATATAATCAATGTGTTCCCTACGAAAAACAACAACAGCAAAAAACACATTTTTTTCCACACACACACACAGACACAGTAGACACATCTCATACATCGCCACCATCCAGGATCCCACTTGGAAGGGTGCACAAAAGATGATGAATCAACCAGAGAAGTTCCTACAGAACTTAAAAGGTTCCTGGTAAAAAAACGACGGCGAGAAAGGTCAGGTCTCCGTTTCGTTTTGGAAAAAAAAGTGCCCTTAGAGAAGCTATAACTAAAAGTACAAGGGTGTTTTTGGGCTTGGGAAAAGTGTGACTGGGTTTTTGAGTTGGTTGTTGTTTTTTTTGGGGGGTGGGGGTAAAGGTAATGTAATTTTCATGATTTTCGGAACAAACATCTCACCCACATATATTTGGGTAGCTGTTTTTTTTTTGCGACTTGATTTCCCGACGGCCACGAGGCACAAAAGATCGCAGGTTGATCAATCACCAAAAGGATCTTTCGACCTTGTCAACTGAGGCATCCAGGGAAATTTGAGCAATGCAAAAAAAGCTGGGTATATGTACTACCCAGTTATATATAGATTATATAATTCATAAACCATTGATAAGGATCCTTATTGAACAACCAGGATTGAAAGGAAAGTAAGTAAAGCTGTTTTTTTTGGTGGCTTAAAAATGGGAAGTTCATGAAAGTTCCCAAATTTCCACAGGACCAAGCTTCATCGTTGGACCGGATGAGTACCCCAAGATCAATATAGATCCTACGTGTATTTCAGGATAGCGTGGTCTAGCAGTAGCCCCTGAAAATGGATTGTTGGAAGATGGAATTTCCTTTTGAGATGGCCTATTTTCAGTGGCTGTGTTAGTTTTCAGGAGCATAACATCTTACTTCATACACCGCAGTGCCCACCCCTTGACATTTCTACTCTTGTAAAAGGTGGTAATTTGCAGCCTTTATTGACATTTATAGACATCCATTGGCTGAACCGATTCCTCTTATGCTACCATTATGCTAGCAGATTGACGCTCAAGATCTCAAGTACCCCAATTACAGGCTTTAGATTCCGTATGTGTCTGCTCCAGTCAAAACCATTGGCTCAACATTAATATTTGTTGTTTCTTTTCAATATTTTCTCCTAAGATCCTTCCTCTTGCAAAAGCTTTGACCATGTTTGAAATACATTCCTCCGCTTTTTGTTGGAAACTAAAGTCACCCCCACCTCCAGCCCAAAAGACCGAACTTGCAAAAAAAAGCACAGGTGCTTAAAAAACAACCCAACCATCCCTTTTTTCCCGTTTTTTTTTTAGCGTTTTTTCCACCTAGTTGGCATCCTTGCCTGGTGTGTGTGGCACCGCCAAGGCTTTAAGAGCTACATTGACGATGGAAAGGTGCCACAACAAAACGTGGAGAAGGCAAGAAAGATTCAGACCAGCATGGGAGAGGAATTTACCCAGCAAGGAATGTCGAAAAAATCTTCCGCTGCTGCTGGTCTCTGTGTAACTTGGTCTAAGAAATGGAGGGAGGTGATTTTGTGGGTGGTTGATATGTGGTGTGCGGTTTCTGTATGGATTGATCTGTTGAATTTTGTTGATAAGTTTGGGAAACCGAATTGTCATAGAGAAATCATGAATCGAAACTATGAACTTTAAAAGTTGTACAGTCATACAGGGTTTATTGACTGTACATTTCCTATCATTTCCTAGTGGTCCCTCATGTTTCCTTTCCAGAAATAGCCGACTCAGACATGAGAGGCATGCTCGAAATGCGCGTTCATGATAATAGTAATTAGTCTTGAAGTGATTATGCCAAATGCCGGATTGCACAAAAACATTCAAAACGATAGGCGATAGGGGGTTCACCAAAAAACGATACCAAAACCTAAGATTGCCAAACCCTGCAAAACGATACGGGACTCAAAAAAATTGCTGACGATCATCGCAGGGAACAACAAATGTCGACACTGCAGATCTCCATGTTCTATCATTTTCTATCATCAAAAATTTCATCAAATTCCATTCGAAACCACTGGGCCTCGATCCTTTTCTCGTTAAAACCAGTACCTTCACAGAATGGGAATTTCAGGAAATTTCCCAGAAAACCACTTAGGTTTGGATCATCAACATCATCATGTACTACGACGTGGTGGTACAAGTGGAACCCAAACGTAATGCCTTACGGGAAGCGACGGATACCTTGAACGCAGCGAATACCAAACTGGCTGAAGTGAAAGAGTTGGTGCAAACTTTGGAGACAAATCTAGCAGCATTGATTCTTGGAGGGGTTGGATTACAAGGTTTGGGTGAATCTTGAGAACAGCATGATTCAACATCACGACTTTTCATGAAAGGTAGTTTAAAAAGGGGAAATCTGTGCATCATGATTTTTTTAAAAATGTAGCTTGGTTTGAGATGAGGGGAATGGTATGGTGGGTAGGGCAGTGGTTGGTCCCAATTAAGAATGCATCTGGGTGGTGGTTGCAAAGATTTTTTATTTTCACCCCTACCTCGGGAGATGATCCATTTTGACTAATATTTTTCAAAAGGGTTGAAACCACCAACTAGTATTATCCATATTGCTGCATCTAGAATGAGTTTTAAAATAGTTTAGACTCGCGGGAACTAACCTGGTCCACTTGAAACAAGATAACTGGGAAGATGATGATTTTCCTCTTCCATAGGTGGGATATGTGATCGTTCCCAGGAGGGTAGACTCTTAGTTTCATTTTGCTGTTGTTGCTGATGCCTTCTAAGGATGGTCATCCACTGAATAATTAGCAGGGGTGTATATACCCATTACTGTAAAAGGATTCCCTGTTGAGGGTAGGATGACCATCCCCAATATAAAGAGTTTTGAGCCCAGCACATTTGAGGATGAAGGAGTTTGACAAAGCCATGGCTGAAAAGAATGCATTGATGGCAGATGCTGAGAAGTGTCAGAACAAGCTGAACATGGCGCAGCGTCCTTTGGTGGCAACATTTTTTCGGGAACCATGAATCGAAGCTCATATAAAGATTAGAAGGCAGATGTTACCCGAGATTGCCATGGTTTCTTTGACATAGAACTTGGTTCTAGAAGTTCTGGTTTATCCTAGGTGTTTGTGACAACACTGTGATGACCATACAAAGTTCGAAGATTATCTAATCAGTTTGGTCATGGGTTGAGGCCGGAATGGCTATTGTTGGAAGACCATGACATGCCGACCAAAGCTACTAGACAAAGTTTGTGGGTCCTAGCTTCCAAATAGATCCAAATACTCAAAAAGGACCTTAGCACCCGAGAAGCTCCTTTTGATGAGTTTTTCTTAACAGTAACGTGTCCCATAGGATCCATGTATGGTATATTTACCTACATTTTTGGTTGATTTTATGGTAAATGTAGGTAAGTATACCATACATGGATCCTATGGGTGTTGGGAAACAGCCAACCACCCCCAAGACAGTTTTGATGACTTTTTCTCCCCTTTTCGCCTCACACAAGTTGACCCCTTGAGTGATAAGGTTTGGTTGGTGCATTGGCAGCCAATGGTGTGATTTGGGAGCAAACCGTGGAGAATGCAGGGCAGGAGCTCGAGAAAAGCTGGGAAAAAGAAATGGCACAGTTGAGCTATGAAAGAAACCCTCTTTGCTTGTTGGGTATATAGGGGATGAAATCCTACCCAGTTATGTGGGTATTATGATGAACCATTGTAAGGATCCGTATTAAACAACCAGTATTTCATGAAAAGTAAGTTTTTTTTTCGTGGCTCACTTGGGAAAGCTCCAAGATGGCTGCGTTTGAAAAAACACCCAGGCCCTTCCCCCCAACCCCAGCCGCAACCATCAAAACCCACCAGTGAAGATCTTCCCCAAACCCCATGGCCACGGTACTACCAGGAGCTGGTGTATATTCCCGGCGATACCTTGGTAGCATGCTCCTATGCATCCTATGTGGGTGTCTTCACACGACAGTGCCTCGGAGATTTTCGAGATATCCTTGGGAGACAGAGATATTCTTAGGAGATCTTTATGGGTAAGAGGTGTGGGACCTGATCCCACACCAATAACAGTCCCCCCAAAAAAGGAGGTTAGCGGGTGGAAAGTTGCAATTTAAAGCTTAAAAGAAAACGTGAACCTTTTCGCCAATGAAATCCAGCAGTAGGATCGAATTGTTGGGCTGAATCAACGAGTCTGATCAGCTTTGGGTGTGTGTGTGTGTGTGTGCGTGTGTTTGTGTGAGCCAAGCAGCTATATGAGCTACTGCCCATAGTAATACGTCGTTTTTTTGTGTTTAAAGGAATTGAAGACAGGGAACTTCCATGGCTCCCAAAAATTATCAAAAACTTTGGATGTCTCAGGTATGTACCAAAGATTTTCAAGTCAAAAACGCATAACACATCATCAACGCATCATCAACTATCATGTTGTTCCCATTAAAAAGACAAGAAAACTCTGTGTGTGTGTGCCTCCATGGTTAGCCCTGACTCATTTTTGGCGGATGTTTCTTTTTCGTTGCATGAACTGCATAGGTATCGTGAAGATACAGTGGATGCCTTCGTGCAATACCTCACCAAGAAGGGTGTGCCTTTAGGTGCGGTTAGAAAGGGGTAGAAACATGGGGTGATTTTTAAAGTGTCTCAACCACCTTGCTGATCTTTAGACTCTTGGTAATGTTTGGTATGCTGGAAAATGATTGATTCACCAAAGGCATGGCCCAAATTTGGAGCCTCAAATTCATTTCTTCATCAAACACCGTTTCCAGAACTACTTCCGTGTGAAATTGAACCCAGAAATCCCAAAATAAGCATAGATTTGAATGGAAATATACACTTTCCAAAATTCAAACCATCATGACATGGGCCCCTGTATCCATGTCAAAAAAGTCCATTTTGGGTCCATTTTTCTTCAACTGTTTACCACCCTTAGCCAACCCGTTGCCGGGGCACTCTCCCACGAGCAGGTCCCAAACCTGACCCTCTGGCGGTCTTGGCTACCGATGCTGAGATGGCATCATGGGCAGGCGCCGTGTTTGGGAGGGATGAGGATGAGGATGAGATGGATGGAATGGAATGGTGGGCACAGAAAAAATCACCAAGTCGAATGCTCATTTTTTCTTAATACTATTTACACCGTAGTGAAAGTAGATGGCTAGCCACTCCCAAAAGGTGGCGATTTGAAAAGGGCCATGATAAACCAATACATGGGAGTTGCGCCATCTACCTTCCAGGTGGTATATTTATTTTTCTCTTACCCAGTGAACCAACATATCCCGTACCAAGGCACTTTTGAGTCGATGATTTTCCAGTTCGGATGTCTTTATATATTTTTGGCCAAATGGCGACCAAACCCGCCGGTTGGGAAAACCCCTTAAATGGTGGTGAAGAGTAAGGGAAAGTGTCCCCCCAAAATGTCCTGAACAGTTTAGGTTTTGGAGTAATTTGCCAAGAAATATACTACTATTTTTACTATTATACACGCATATACATATATACATTATATATACTGTATTAGTATATGTGATTATAGTGAATACACAGGTGATTATTTTATGATGCATGGTTATCTAATCTATGTTGTGACATTACCCCTTTTTTTAAAAACCATATGCTTGAGGGAATCATCCAATTTGACTTGTGCATATTTTTTCAAATGGGAGATGAACAACAACCTAACTAGATGATCATATTTGGATATTGATGTGATGGGATGACCCATACTGAGACACCTCCAGTCATCTCCAAGAAACTCGACAAACTCAATCAACCTCATGACTAGGTCAAGGCTTACCTTCGGATCGTGTAAGTTGTGAAAATGGCGCCATCCTATGCAATTCACAACGTTGGAGCACCTTGGTCTTACTTAGTTAAAGCAGCGATGACGGGAGGTTGCACAAATTTCCCAAAGGCAGTTTTGTTTTAAATGGTGAGTATCGATTGTGGAATTGATTTCCACAAATCAATATGGTGTTGCTGCAAATGTTTGACACTCAAAGTAAGACCTACAGACTACTGGAATTATGGTGCCAATGTTGCCGTCACTAACTGTGCGTCACTCTAATCTTGAGCCAGCCCGTTGCCATATCTTACATCTTTCTGACGGTGACGCTGGTATGAATTTTGGAATCAACAATGACTTCATATTGGAAGTGACAAAAGTATGCAGAAACAATTTATATACCAATCATATCCATATTTCAATCATTTTTTCAGCTGAAATTTCCCATACCATTAAACAAAAACATTGAAACCAATGGACATTTCTTAAAATCACCAAAAACCTATACATGAGTAACTTAAGTAGTGCTTAAGTTATTTATTCATTGATTCCAATTAATATCCCTAGTTTTTTTTCGGTGAATCAAAGGTATCTCAGATCATCATTGATACCTCTGAGGTTTGATCATTGATCCACAGCTTCAGGGTATTGCAACCTATCTGGATCCGCAGTGGAGAAAGGGGGAGGTTTTTTCTTGCAACAAAAAGGGTTGAACGGGTTGAAAAGGTGACTAGGTGGTGGTTTCAAATATTTTTATTTTCACCCCTACTAGTATTTGGGGAAGATTTCCAATTTGACTAATATTTTTCAAGTGGGTTGAAACCACCAACTAGGTGATGTTTTTTCCACATGTTTTTTAAATCTAAAATGAATTTGTAGTTCATTTTCGGGGCACTGTTTCCGGATGGATGTACACATATCTGTACCTACGAAAAGGGGGGTCAAGAGATGTTGGGAAAAAATTGAGTGCGACCTCAGCCGAGTGGTTTGGTCAAGGAATCCCCCGTCGTCAAATACTCTCAGTTTAGGGCTGGGAAAGGACAAGAATACGTCTTCCAGAAGTCAGAAGAGATGCAGAAAATATACGGAAATATTCAGATATCTTGTATATCTTTGACTGATTGAGAGTTTTTATCAAAAACTCTCATTCATTGATTGAGATGATGTGAAAATCCATGAAATGGTGCTATTTGAGTATCCCCTTCCATCAAATCATCCACGCATCACAAGACTTCCCCAAGCATTTTTTTTATATCTCTCTATATACATAATGTTTTGTCTTCTTGATTGTTGTTGTTGTTGTTGTTGTTGTTGTTGTTGTTGTCGTTGTCGTTGTCGTCATTGTTGTTTTCAATCCATTTCCCATTCTGCAAAACGCCACCTCACCAAGCCACCAAGCCCTGGTCAAGGTATGGATCAAGAATCGAGAATCTGACAATGGTCTCCAGGTGACACGTATGGGACATTCCAAGATCCTTGGAATGCCTTGAAAACAGGGCCCCTGGTTGTTAAGGGTGTTTGTTGGGGATGAAATTTCTACCCATTTTTATGGGGATTACAACACACCAGTATAAGGATCCCTATTAAACAACCATGATTGATGAGTGGTGGGGGGTGATTTAAATATGATTAAAGATGCTTACTTGTACATCATGGCCAGCTGAGAAGATATTTTTACATTTATGGCGAGGGTCACCTAACAGCCAGGGAGAATGTCTCACTTTTCTTCCGCAGAAAGTGTATAACCTCTGTTCTTCTCCCTTACCATTTGGATACACCTACTAGCATCAATGCTGAGATTCTAAATTTAATCAAATTTGGATACACATAAATCAAAAACCCTGAGTTGATACACCTAAATTTGGATACACCTAAATTTGTTTTTACACTAATATAGCGGCTGTTACATGAGAACCTCATGTTTTCTGTGGGATTTTCATTTTGCTTCGCCACTCCGGAGAGTTCATCAACCTGTTACCACTTGTCGTTGTTGAGATTGACTGCTCAGATGCATTAGTCTATAAAAAATCGTAGATGATGCTTCTATTGCTACAGCTGTTTTTTTTCATTTCTTGCTAGGTGGTGGTTTCAGATATTTTTTATTTTTTACCCCGATCGTTGGGGAAATCGTCCAATTTGACTTGCGCATATTTTGTCAGATGGGTTGATGGGTTGATTCTGGCCGCGTTTACCATGAGTTTAAAAGCTTACCCTCTCGTAAACTAACATAGCAATGGAATATCCATGGAATATCCCCAATTTCAATAGGAAATACATCTTCATTTCGGGTTCATGTCCCATTGCTCTGTTAGTTTTAACCGGAGTGCAATTGTAGGTAAATCGTTCCATTGGAGCATATGGGTTTGCTTTTTCGATTCATCCAAAAGTGACCAAGGATGTTGAGCACTTTTGAGATGTCCTTGGACCAGGGCAAGCCTGTTCTCATTGAAAACATGGGCGAAGGCACCGGTCTTGTCAACACGCCAACAGTGGTTATCATAACAAAATCCACCCCAACATGCCCTAAACAAGTCTGAACAATTCAGCTGAAAGGAATGGCGCAGAAACATGATCCCTCAAAAATTGTGCGGTCCCTAATTCATGGTATAGATTTGTGCATATTTCGGACGTCAGGTTGAGGTGGTAAGATGCCCCCAACGAGGAAAACACCGTGCAAATTGGTGGTCCTGTTTTGTAGGGGAAAGCCCTCCAGGTGAAGTAGCTACCGAGCTACCCCAAAAGTGGTTGCTTTGGTTTTTGGTACCTGGTACTTCTTGATCTCCAAATTTTCTCAATAATCAAGTGGATCTACGTGCTTTTTTCGTTTTCTCCACGTTTAGTTTGCTTTGCAATGTTTATGGAAGATGAACCCATTTTGACGAACATTTTTCAATTGGGTGGTTCAACCACCAACTAGTTTTTGGTCTTGCAAACAAACAATAACAAAGGTTCCTGAAGGTTCCTGAAGGTTCATACCTGTTGATGCTTCAGAAATCCATGCTGTTTACAGCAGCTAAACAGCAGGCGGTTGATTCCACTGTTTTTTTAATACATCTTTTCGTTTGTTCACTGGATGTCTCAACCATCAACAGTAGGAACTTTGAGACCAAAAATATCCAAACATGTTGTCAAGGGTCGTTTCATATGCAAAATGACCCACCCCGTTCGTTTTTGAAACAAAAAAAAGGTGGAAACCTTGGGAAAAACACAACAACTTGTCATGTTTTTTGTCACCAGGCATTGATGCTGTGATTATGCCAGTGGTATCTCGAAACACCATCAAGCGCGGCAACAAGCGAGTCGTGAAGTTGGGTGACAAGGAGATTGTGCTTAACGACCCTTGGTTGGTTAGAAAATACTCCTGGGCATGACCTGAAAAATCCATTGGAAAAACATATTTTTTTTGTGTTGAACATGGTGATTTTCAAATGCTTTAGGGAATGTATGGTGACAGAATTGGGGTGAAAATTGATTCTGTATCAATTTTCAGTTGTTTTTTTTGTTTTTGATTATCATCAGTTCGATGGTAGGAAGCTCCATTGCCAAAGTTGTTTCGATTCTCGTATCGGATTGTTTTTTTTGTGAAAAAAGTGATAAAGAAATAGCCAAACATGGCTCTGTTGTTGAAAAGTTGACCTTTTGTGCCAGGGATATGGGTTTCATGCACATCAGGCACGATATTCACCATATATGCTGATTGTTATCTTGAATTATTGGCTGACTATTCGTTGAAATTGGTGCTGAGAAAATCTTTAACTTCAGCATAAGTGGCTGCACATTTTGATCAGGAACACCTGCAATTGAAAGGTAAATTCGTCCGTCAAAGTGGCACAATTCGATCAGATGTTGCTTTCAAGTATGGTACAGGCATAGTGTCCAAAAAAATGGTGGGCATCCTACAAACGGCTTCCTTGCCTCTTCACATATATAATATGTTGTATTTGATCCTTGTTTATAATACAAAAAGTGTTTTTTCAACTTTTCTTTTAGCAAGCGACTCACTCCAAGTATCTTGATTACTGTATATATCTGTATCTTGTTTTTGTTGGTTATACACTGTTCAGAGCTGTGAAAAAATTGATTCGTATCACAACATCTCTCGCTTTTTGGCCTTTCAGAACAGCTTCAAACTCTTCATGCAGACGAAGTTGTCCAATCCTCACTATCCACCTGAGATCCAGGCTGCTCGTGAAGCTAAGGGAGTCAGGTGGTAGCAGTAGACAGGAACCCCCAACATGGTGGAATGTTACAAAAGGATGAGATTGAGAAGATGTGATGCTATCTCATCAAAGGCTCCATTTCTGGTGTGTTATGTCCTAAATTTATCTAGATTTATTGATCTCTACAATTTTTCTGGGTAACCGGATTTTACCTTAATACTGGTCTTTCAAGGGATAGCATCACCCCAAGATGCCCTGTGAATTTTCTCATTGGTGAACTATCCAAGTTCAATTATATAGATCACATTCCTTACGGAGGACTGGCCCCTGGGAAGATTCTTCATATTGAAGCTTCCTTGATGCCAGAGAATTCTCGTTTGATTGTTGCCCAACATGTCAATTGACAGTTTTTTTGATGAAAAAGATACACCCTGGAAAACTAACATGTCCCCTAGAAAGGGACTATGTCACTAGGAAATACATCTTCCAACCATCAATTTTTAGGGGACATGTTAGTTTTGGGGAGTGTATTTGGGAAACCCTCACGGTCAATCACCAACACACCACAAGTCCCTTGGGGTTGGCCCAACAGATGGCCCTTCCCCCCCCAAGCCGCCAGGCCGAATGCACCATTATCAACTTCACGGTCACCGAAGATGGTGTCTGGGATCGTATCAGAAAGGTTGACTTTGAAAAAGCAATTCCAGTGCATAGAGAGGAAACATGAGGGGTTGAATTCAATGGCACCTATTTTTTCGTGGAAAAAATATGGAAAACATCACATTTGATGCATCTTGTATGGTGATATTGAGGGGATTTTTTTCACTAATTACAAGGCGTGGGAAGTGTGAAAAAACAGTCGGTTAGGAGCTTTCCCAAGATAAGGTCGGTGGGCTATAGCTCCAACCAAATCAAATTTGGGAAGGGTGTCATTCATCATGACCCCTGGAGGTAGCCCATAGATTAGGTACCTGAAGCGATCTTAACAGCACACCCTAATGCTGTTGAACCATTCATGAATGACATCTATATAAACCACCTGGAAGTAAGATGTCGGATATGTTGGATAGGAAAGATCAAGCGGCTCCATCCTTCAATGGTTTTGATGCTGTTGATGGAAGAGTTCCACTGGTTCAGTGGATAGGTAGTTGATCCCTGTATTTACTGCACATGGATTTCTACATCCCAGGTGGTGCAGGATTTCCTTCCGTTAACAGTATCTTAGATAAGGAAACGCCCTTCGAACGATGTGAAACCTGTTCACTCAGAGGATGCTCAAGAAATTCATGCGAGAAAGGCCCCTCCCCAATCCTTTCCTCTAGGATTTTTTTGTTCATCTGCCCTTAGACATCCAAACACCTCCTCGGAATAAGATATTGGGACCACCCAAACACACACCTATAACACCTTTTTCAGGTGGTAATTTGGATGTCCAGGGTTGGTTGAACAAATTATGGAACAACGGTGCTCCCCACGCTGTAAGGTTTGGAAGATCAGCTCTTGTTCTTGGTGGTGAAGTTGGAAAGGACTGGTCCGGGGGTTGGTTGCTGTTTGCTTGAGTTGGATGGTTGGATTTAGAATATGTATGATTATGCAAATATGTTTTTGTGTTTTGTGCCTTTGTTCTGTTTTGTTGGGTATATAATATACCTATGTATACTGTATACCATATATTTTAAGACATTACAAAATATATACAACACGTACATTCGAGGACCTTGGGGGTTCACACGTTGCCAACGTGAGGCCCGATTTGGCCAAGAAGAAGTCTGAACTCATCAAGCAGCAGAATGAGTTCAAGGTCACTTGGCTTGCTTGCAATACGACTCAATGGTCATAGGTCGGGGTCCACCATAAGGACCGAAAGTTACATGGGGAAAATCGGGCCCCTAAAAAATGGACAGGTAGCGTTTGTCCCTTGGTGATGTTTCGGGTTTCTCCAATTTTTTTGGGGGTTGTTTCAGGTGATTATGGCAAACCCTGTAGGTTGCTTCAAAATTTCAATAATTTTTGGATAACTCCTACATTGCCTAGATGGTGGTTTCAAATATTTGTTTATTTTCATCCCTACTTATTGGGGACATGATCCAATTTGACGAGCATATTTTTCAAATGTGGTTCAACCACCAACCAGTTGCTGTTTGGTGTAATTCCTCAAGCCGGTATTGTTTTCGCAACTGTTGGTGAACGTTCACCCCGAGATTTACGGGGAAATTTGATGAGATGATCATATAGATTTTTGTTTTTTTCTTCAATTCAACCGTCAGCTAAGTGACAACACCAAAACCATCATCATCGTCATCATCATCATCATCATCATCATCATCATCATCATCCCCAGCACCACCGCCGCCACCACCACCACCAACAACAACAGCAGCAGCAACAACAACAACAACAACATTTCAATAACACCCACCACAACGATTGTTTCCATTGGGTTTCTCTTGGAAAACCTCCAACAATTCGAGGTGACCTTGGCCCACTTGGAAGCTTTGCTGCTGGAGAAGTTGGCCAATGCTGAAGGTGACATCTTGGATGTTTCTCGGATGCACCCAACGACCGTGGAGCATCCGTTGGTTGCCATGGTTAAGTGAAATATGCCGGTCGTTTGTTTTTTTTATATGTGTCGTTACAATTTGAATCATGGGAGTCTTAAGGGTAATTTCTCCCTCCCCAATGTCAGGTTTCTTCCAGGAAATAGGGGAATTTATTGAAGGTTCATGAACATCCCTTAGTAATTTCCCTTAATACCCAATGATATATTGGGTCCTAATGATTAAGATGATGGTCCATTGAATGTCACGTCTACCCCCATCATCTGAATAATCCCTTAAGGCCGTGGCACCTCTCAACACCCAACTGTGGTCGGTTGGGGGGGACAAGATGAGGTTTTAATGACGTGAGGGACTGTAGTGATGATACTGTATTAATATCCTTTGAATGACACTGCATAGAATACATGACCACATGGGACTATAGGTCAAAAGTGGGACGGAACTATCATCTACTTAGAAGCGGCCTCCACTTTTTTTGGGGGAAGTGTTTCTCTTCATTTCCTCAGGTTTGCTCCCAGTTTTTTGGTGTTTCTAAAATTTTGAACCTGAAAACCGCTTTTAAAATGGGAAATCCTATTCGGTAAGTCCCTGTTTCCACCCGAATTTCGCTGGGTTCCCAAGGACACCGAATTGATTCTGAGCTTGGAGGAAGCCAAAAAGTACCTCGGCTAGCGTCAGAAAGATGAATGGGAGAAGGGTACCCCCCGAAGACTAACATGGCAATGGAACACCCACCATTTGAAGATGTATTTCCTATTGAAAATGGGGATTTTCCAATGTCATGTTAGTTTTCAGGGGTGTAAGTTTTTTAGATTCTGAACATCTGATTTTTTTTTGTGAAAAATGATTGGACTTTGACAAAATCAAGCAAAGATGCTCTTTTTTTCATTTCAGTTATTTCAAAAGTCTTCCAAGTCACCCGGGGCTTTTCAGGCTGGTTTTGAATGCAACTCAAGAAAGGTGTTTGAAAATCATGAAGTTCCTTGGACGCCAGGACCAGTGATGAAGTGAAGGAGAAGGTGGTGGTAGCGCAGGCGTGTTTTTTTTCGCAAAGTTTGTGGAAAGATTTGGATGGAAGAGGGTTAAACATTAGTTTGGTTTTGTTGTGGTGGTTGTTGTGGTGGTTGTTGTTGTTGTTGTTGTTGTTGCTGCTGTTGCTGTTGCTGTTGCTGTTGTTGTTGCTGCCCAAAGGATCCATGCACGGTATTTTCTCGTACCTACATTTATCACGGAAATCAACCAACTATGTACCTACATTTACCATAAAAAACGCACACCCAAATGCGGGCATACATGGATTCTTTGGGTTGTTGCTGCTTTGTTGTTTAATTTACATCTTCTCAACCCATTCGTAGTCGTCGTAGTCATTGGGCAAGGTCAGTGGGGTTTCTCCAAACGTCATGTCCCGGACAGGTACATGGCGTTGTTAAGGGAAGGGACCCATGACTCCTCCCAAAAACCCATCGGCTTTTAAAGGAAGCCTTGAGGATTCCAAATTGGCTGAAGTTTTGGGGCTGGCTTGCGAAAAAAAAAGAGTTGCAAGCCTCAAAGATTTCAAAGAATTTATATTGGTGGTTACCCCCACCCTGGTAGGGCCCCCTGAACCCCATTTCACTGTGAATCAAATATTTCAACGACATTTTTTTGTATCAGAGTTACTGGAAATATCTTTCAAACACCAGGAGACAGAGTTGAAGATCAATGAGACCTCTGAGTTTTACCGTCCCACGGGTGCTCGTGGTTCTCTTCTCTTCTTCCAACTGATGAGTCTTTGTCGCTTGGCTGAAGATTTGGAGGTGCAGATGTTCAGTCTACCTTTTCGGATTTTCTGAGGTTTTAGATTTCGAGATTTGTAGATATAAGTTGCGGGCAACTATGTGGCCAATTGCAATTGCAAATAGCACATTTGGCGGACACACACACTTCCTGTTTGTTTGGGTGTTTAACGGCGTTTAAAGGCAACAAGAATTCGGAACACCATCATCGCAAAAGCTCTGAGCAACTCTTGGTTCCAGGCAATATGCACACCTTCTACAAGTATTCCTTGGATGCCTACCTCATGGCAACTTGACATGTGGAAAATTGATGAAAATGTCAGTGGAAGGGTCAGAAGGAGAAGACAACTGTCAACCCTAGGTGAGGAATTATGTGTCTATTATGTTATTATATGATATTTATATATTTAGAGTATATATATATATGTATATGTATATCATGGATAAATTATATTATAGCATTCTAGCTAGAACATCTACAAAGAAATATATTGATGATATCATCCATTTCCACCCCACGGGTCACATCCCGAAAATACCGACCTCGCGAAAGCAAAAAAAGGTGATTTAGCAACGGGGCTGATGAATTTATAGATCTATTTCCCATACCATCCATGTATAGTATATATACCCACATTTGGTTGATTTTTATGGTGAATGTAGGTAAATATACCATCAATGGATCCTATGGGTTTGGAAACATGCATAATGTGTATACCTATCTATATATATATATATATCGCAATTACCTATACATATGTTTCAAATAGTTAGACAATAGCTTACCTCAAAGAGTGCCTACTGCAGGGTTTTTGAATTTTGTAACTTATTTATATACCATAGATGTTGAAAGAAGCTTCAACTTGTGGCAGTGTTTGGTTTTAAGTCGTAGGTTTCTTTATATACCAGATACGCTGATCCGTTCGGATCTGCAGAGAGGGTGCTTGAAAAGATGGAAGTTGCAAAGTCAGAAGTCAGAACATATGAAGAACATATCTTAGAAACTTGCAAATGATAGAGGCACCTGCAATACACTTCATATGCAACGTATACCCTCCCAAAGTTTAACATACTTCAATTGAAAAAAACAGGCACCCTGGAATATAATAGATTTTTTTTGTTGAAACCCATCATTTTCAGGTTTATCAAAGTTTTATTTCCAGATAGTTTATCAATTTACAGGTAGGTTATCCCATGATTTACGGGGATTTCAGCACTTACACCGTGTGATTCATCGGATTCACTCAGGTGGTGACCCGTGCGGTGAACAGTGTGACACTTCGTAAGCCCAAGGATTCCGACATGTCATGTGGGCAAAAGCCTGAAAAAAAACGGGGATGGACCTATTGGAGGCAACATGAAGGCATAGAGAAAAAGCAATGTGATGATGATGATGATGATGATGATGATGATGATGATGATGATTCAAGATGCTTTCATGTTTCTTCCGTAGATATCATAGTACTGAAACGCTGATAACTTGCAGACTCCAGTTCTCATAGAATCCAAGTATTGCTAAAATTGACCTATATACATCAGTACACGTATTATGACAGATGTTGATGCATCAATGAAACATCATGTTACCTGTATACCATGTATCCAAATCCATAGTCTAAAATTGACCTATATACATCAGTACACGTATTATGACAGATGTTGATGCATCAATGAAACATCATGTTACCTGTATACCATGTATCCAAATCCATAGTCTTACACCCCTGAAAAGGGACCATTTTAACAGGACATTTCATCTTCCAAACCTTCATTTTTGGCTTCAACATGTTCATTTTCCAGGGTGTACCATACAAATCCAAACTCTTTATTTCTGAAATCCAGCTCCCAAAAAATAAAGCAGGAGCCCAAAAAATAAAGCAAATGGCCATGTGGCAGGAATTGTGTTGACATATATTTTTTGGAGGTGGTGTTTTAGTCATGATCCATGATTGTTCAAGCTAGACTATGCCAGTGTATTCGTACGAAACATGATGAATGAAAATGATCTTGTTTTGAAACTGTTTTCTTTTCATGCATCCAGAACTTTCTGAAAAGGAACCAAAAACAGACATACCTCGGGGCAATTTCTTTGTGACCTTGTTGGGATGGTGAAAACGAAACCATTTCACTAGGTTGTTGGTGACCTCCAACGATGGGATCAAAAGGTCGCGGATTGAAACACCTGGCAGATCCTGGAAAACAGCCGTTGCGACGTTATATAATTTCCATCAACTTGAAACCACTACAACCAGCAATCCGGTTGCCTTTTAAACATATGATACGAAATCCTAGGTGGTTAAACCCAGGATGATGGTTTTTTCAGGAGCCCAAGGAGGAAGCGAAGGTAGAGGAAACCACTGAAGCTGAAGGTGGAGAAGATGAGGTTCGCTCCGCCGAAGTTGTGGTAACAGCCCAGTTGAGCAGTGAAGAAAAACCTGGTTATTTTGTTGTACACCCCGGAAAACTAACATGGAACCTGAAAATGAACCCCTGGAAGAGGAGATTCTTACTAGAAACCATCATTTTCAGGTTCCATGTTAGTTTTCGGGGGGGGTATATGAGGGATTATACTATCCAGTTGGGATGTTTCATAAACCATTATAAGGATCCCCTATTAAACAACCAGTATAATGGAAAGTAAGAGGATGTTTTTTTCGTGACTTAGTTGATGAGATGAGATATGCTTAAGATGCTCATGGGTGGAAGAAAATAGATATACCCAAACGCTTCATGTAAGGATTATCTACCTACTGTACATTAGGTGAAAAATGGCCATGTTCAAGGGGTAATGTACGTATAGGTAAATATTCCCTAAAATGCAGCATTTTGGCATATAGATGATGAGATGCAGGATTTTCTGAAATGAAATGATGGGAACAAAAGATCATGGGCTGTGAACCAGGCTGTGAAGAATTATGGACCTCACAATTGATTTCCAATTGCAAGAAAACCATCGATTTCAAAGAGTGATTGTAACAAAGGGGTAGCCCTTGAAGACCTTGAAATATCACTTTTCAATGGCCGCGTCGTTTGTACAAAGGGCGGTGGAAAAGATGGAGGAACAAGTTTCTCTATATATTCCCAGCGTTATCATTCATTATTCAAGACTTATTTATTTTGCAAACCGACAAGTCGAAGACACATAGTGAGAGACGAGACAGTTGGTTGGCCCGCCAATCCAGTACACAACTGACAATAAGCAGCGTGTTTTTTTCCCAAGCACACATTCTTGAGAGAGGTAGTGAGATATTTCGAGAATGTTCAATAACCACCTGTAGCTTTCTATCTCCTAGGTGGATCGCTTTTTTTTTCTCAACCAGGAAGGCGACGAGGAAGGCGATGAAGACGAGGTGGTTGAAGAGGCCCCACCAGAGGAAGAAGAGGAGGTGCCCTTGGTGCTGGCAAAAAAGCTGGGCGGGATGAAGCTGTAAAGAACTGAGACTTTGTGAAAAGTAGGAAGTTGCAGGTTGTTGAAAGACTTTTTAAAGATTCACCAGGTGTCATACCCCACAACCATCAAAATTCAAATTTGCCACAAAAGGGTAACATGTAATCGTGATGAAACCAGTGATGATGACATTCGTGGGACTTGATGACAAAAAACAGACGAGGTTGATGAAAATTTGTCTGGTAATCCAGATATTGGCAGCAAAGAGTTGGGGTTAAAAGTTAAAAGTTACTTGACATGAGAAGTTTTTATTTACCATAATAAAGTTGATGGTTCCTAAATCCGGCTAACCAGTTGAGGTTGGTAGATGAAACCCCATTATTTACAGGGTTTACAAATCCCAGGCCATGTAGGATTTCTTCCATCAACAGTACTACTATAAACTATCTCTCTTTTGCATGGTGCAACCGATACATGTTTCGATTAGTCAGGTCAATTTGTCAAACTGCACAGAATGCGTTTTCATCATCCACTCCCTCTATTTCTGGATGGTGCAAACTTTTCAAGAGCCCTCTTTATCGCGACTCATCATCACTTGCAGGAAGAGATCATCGAGCTGACTGGAAAGGACTTGAAGTTGCGTGTGGATTTGTCCCCTGGCATATCAACTTAAAAATAATAAAGTTGATGTATGACCTTCTTGTTAGGTTTGGGATGATCGATAGATGTATGTTTTTTCCTTTCTTTTTTTTTTGGGGGGGGGTTCTGTACACCAGCTGGACATGTTCATTTGTGAGCATCTTCTGGGAGAGAGGATGCCACCTGGACGGATGGTCTTCATTACTGGCTCTTGACACCTATCCTGCCTTCAATACTCACAGACATGGAGAAGTGTGTCTCCAATGCTTTCATGTTAAGTAAATATCACCGAATATCTGCTTATGCCGTTGATCATGTTCATTACATATCAATTGAATGATGAATCATGACGACTCAGTTCAGTCAATGATCCTTTACAGAACACACATACCAAGGCTCCAGAACATCATTACCTTGTTTGTTTGGAACTACACCCGACGTGGCCTGTTGGATTCCGACAAGCTGACTGTGGT
The DNA here is from genome assembly GCA_000507305.1 of Breviolum minutum Mf 1.05b.01. Classification (NCBI taxonomy): domain Eukaryota; class Dinophyceae; order Suessiales; family Symbiodiniaceae; genus Breviolum; species Breviolum minutum. The sequence goes on from DF240097.1 coordinate 79,287, forward strand.
GAGCATGATGTGCATGAACATCTTGGTTCGTGTCCGGCTTCCCAGAGGTCTAGGGAGCAAACTGCGGGGAATCTAAGGCCTAAGGGGTCATGAAGCCCCCATCATAATCCCCTAGTAGGGCCGGTTATTTTCTGGGGGGAAGGCCGGTGGCATTTGGAGAAGGGTGCCCATTGGATTCCAATGATCCCAAGATGATTTGGAAGATGATTTGGAAGATGATTCTCATCACAGACATTTTCCAGGTATCCAGAATGGAGCTACTCACTTTGTAAGCAGGATGGATACAGCCTATTGACTCACGAATGCCTAAAACCTGAAAACGACCCCCAAAAAAGGCAGCTTGACATTAAACTAGGTGGTGGCAACTTATATGAATATTATTTTTATTTTTCACCGGAAAATTGGGGAAGATGATCCCCATTTTGACCAGCATATTTTTTAAGATGGGTTGGTTCAACCACCAACTAGTTAAAGCACTTGGTTCAGCATTGCAACTTCATCTTCAGAGTTCCCAATCTGCCAAAACCCAAGCAAAACGGAGGCTTCCGCCTCGGTCCAACACATTTTAACAAAAATCCCCTGGAAATCTTAGCAAACAAATGCTGGACTGGACATGGATTTTTATCCACCCCGGGTTTGCTTAACATGGTACAACTGGAAAAAAACAGTGTGAAGTGTTGATTTCTCAAGATTTCAGGACTTGATTTTTTTTCCAAACATCTCATCTCAACATTTTTATCTGAAAATGTTGGGTGATTTTTCTCTATTGGTGTCCATTTTTCCAGGCAGGAAAGATCACAGCAGAAGAGAAGGAAACCTTGATCCGATGTCCTCCAGATCCCAATCCACCTGCCATGCCAGAGAACGCCAGGATGGGTTGAGTGGTAGTGGTTTGTTATTACAGGGTGAAATTACCCTCCAGGGAATGATGTCACATATCCCACCAAACGAGAAAAGGAAAATCATCCACTCAAAAGTATCTTTGGGAGGAGAATATGTTAGTTCCACTTCTTTTTTTTGTGATGGTTGCCAACCCAAGGGTTGTATTTTTTCGCGGCATGTTCTCCTACCGACGGTCGATCATATAAACGATCAGTGTTTGATCGTTATCACGGAGCTGGAATCACTTGAAGAATGGCATTGTGCCATGACAAAGCACAGGATTGTCCAACCATCCTTAAAATGTCTTAAATGGAATGTAAAGGTGAGCATGATTATGACATAGTAACCAGCAGTACATAATCAGCTCATATATACGTACAGTATATATTCTTGAAATCTTGCAATGTTGTAATGGTTCAAGAATCCCAGACTGTTTTAGGAATGTATAGTATATAGAGAATCTAGTGTGTTCCAACGTGTTGTATGTTGGTTCCTTATATTCCAATAGGCTATTCGGCGGAACCCCATTTCGGATATTCGACTTTAGCTTTTTGATTTGATCTAAAGTGATGAGCAAGACTTCCTGCGGAATGCCAACACCCAAGTTACATGGGTGGTCAAACAATATGAGCTGGAAAATGGACCCCTTCAAAGGTGGAAAAATCCTATGTGGATTTGGCAATATATAAGTGGTATATAAGTGACTTTATAAGTGGTATATACTGCCAATTGGGTGATTATATTTGCTACTTACCACCTATTAAGGGAACCAGGAAACTCCATTGACTTTTGAAGAGTCCAAACAAACAAACAAACTGGTCAAACCTCCCAGATTTGGAATTCAAAGGTTTGTTTTTTCTTACGATCTTGATGGTTCAAAACTCCAGGGATACCACCTACGAAACCTACGAATACGGTGTATATATGAACACAAAAATTAGTAGATAGGTAATATTTTCCTACCAAAATTTTCCCTGAATGAAAATATAGGGATACCTAATTTCCCATGGTAAAAAAAATCGGTAGGGAAAAATAAATTACCAAATCCCTACTACCCCGCAGGCTCCCTCTTGACCTTGAGTCGGGGGGGTGACAGGAGTTGGCTCTCCGAGACGCAATGGGCTCAATTGAAGACCTTGGAAAATATGGAAGCTTTCAAGAAAGGTGGCCAGCTTACACAGAACATTGAGCAGGTGTGGTGATGAGTGATGGATATATGGGATGAGACTTGGGGATGGAGATGGGAGCTTCATATAGATTTAAAGGAATCCATGTGTGGATTGAAGATTGTATCCAAGGAGGGTCAGTTGGTTGACCCTTTCGATGTGACGGAGATGATGATGATAAGATCATTGAATCATTGATGGGTGACTTTACCAGTGTCAGAAAATTCCAAACGAAGGCCCTTTGTCAGTTGTAAATCTGGATTGATCATGGTCATGGCACGTGCCCGATTCAAGAACTTGTTTGATTGCAGTGTAGTAGATGATTCTCATTCACTCCAGCATACCAACCAACCAAAGATATCAGATATCAACCAACCAAAGGTAGCTGCCAGTTATAATTTCAGGACTACCATTTCCCCAACTTGAAACATGTTTGCTAATGTAACAGGCCGCTAAAAAACCCTGGCGATTTTCCATGCTCGCCAGGATTCCTTGGGTTGGAAACGTTGGTACAGCGAGGAGAAGGCCGAGAATGCGGATTTGCCACGCAGCGCCCGTGACTTGAACCAGTTCCAACGGCTCTTCTTGTTGCGCGTGATGCGTCAAGATCGTTTCTTGGAATTTCACAAAAACAACGGGTGGTCATTGGAGCTTTTTGGGCAAGTTTGCGATGTTGGAGGTTAGAAATTTCAACGGCCTAAGAATCATTGATGGGATCTCAAAAACTGGTGGGGATTGCACCTCTAAGGCCCCTCTAAAGTCCAAGAGGGTCTCAGCGCTGATTCTTAGGGTGCCAAAAAACAAAAACCGGAACTTGGCCACTTAGGGATATCACCATCACCCATATCACCTAGTCACCTGATGACCTGGGTGTTTTGTTGGATAGGTCTGGTGACCTCCAACGAGAGAATCAAAAGGTCACTATGAATACACACAGGTAAACTAACAAAGCTGGCTGGAAAATGGTCCCAGAATGAAGATGTATTTCCTATTGAACACGGGGATATTGCAGCCTGCCATGTTAGTTTTACCGGAGGGTATATTTTACAAATCCATAAATGGTTCAATTTTAATCGTAGAAATTAGTAGGCTTCGATATACCAATCGACGAATCCGAATCCTATGGGTTAAGAGTTGTTATGTTACTGTTGATGGTTCAGAAATCCGGCTAACCAGCTGAGCTTGGCAGTCTACTTCATGATTTCCACGGGCTTTGTACATCCCAGGGTGGTTGTTTGGGATTTCTGAACCATCAACAGTAGTAAAAAACAGATTAACTCGTCTCATTGAGCATCTGATCATCTCATTTTCTGAAGGTATTGGAGCTGCCCTGTCGCAGTTTGTCATTGACAACCTGGGCCAGGAGGGAACTAAAGGGATGGGCAGGGGGTTGATTCGATGGTTGTGGTTGTTGTTGCTGTTGTGGTTGTTGTTGTTGTTGTTGTTGTTGTTGTTGGTGTTGGTGTTGGTGTTGGTGTTGGTGTTGGTGTTGGTGTTGGTGTTGGTGTTGGTGTTGGTGTTGGTGTTGGTGGTGTTGCTTTTGCAGGGGTTGAGAACAAAAGAAGAAAAGGCAAAGGGTTGGGTGACCAGTGGTGAGTCGGTTGGCGATTAAGATATTTGCAGTTCCTTACACCCCTCAAAACTTGAAACTCCTGGTTTACCTACAAGGAGGGGGTTCAAGATTCAATAGTGTTCTTGTGGAGATTTACCAATTTGGAATCATTAGAATCCCCAAAATCTTAATCATATAAGTCTATCAATCTTTTAAAGCCTGACCGTTTTTGTTGTGGTTTCAATTTTATCACTTATATCAAGCAGACAACAACAATACCCTCAGAAATTGGTCGAACATCTTCAGGATTTCGTAGAGCAAGCGCCCTTTGACATGGAATTGTCCCTGGAAGAGTCCACAGCGATCACTCCCTTCTTCTTCGTGCTCTTCCCAGGTCCAACCAAGGGGGTACTACCGGGGGTTTGGGCTTGGTTGGAACCGGAGGGAAGTCTTCGGCTTCCCGGGAAGGCAACTTCCGAGGTGAAATTGATGACATTTCTTCATCCACACACTTACCACCATTTTCCTGCCAATCAACAAATCCTAACATCAAGATTTAAATTCCTATCAAATCTATATCAAGATGTCACTTTCCATCCTGTTGATGGAAGAATTCCTGCACAGCAATTGCTACATACGTATGTTTAGATATTTGTGTACGTATAGCTGGCTATGTCTATATCTACAATCTATATTAATCTAGAATCTTTAATCTATAATCTATATATAATCTATAATCTATTATCCATTCATACTTCGAAAACCCGATTGATCTGTAAAAAAAAGGGTGGCCTCTCCAGCTTTTCACAGGTGTAGATCCAACGCCTACCATTGAAGCCTTGGGTCGAAAGTTGGGCAAGACCGAGGTTTGGGCTCCGGGTGGGTGGTTGTTTCTGGTTCCCATAAAAGGTGGTAGGTAGCATATAAACCCCCAGAAGGCAATATAAGACGTGGTATATAAGTGGTATATACTGCCAATTCGGTGATTGTATATCACCTACCACCTATTAAGGGAACCATGAAACNGCTGGCTATGTCTATATCTACAATCTATATTAATCTAGAATCTTTAATCTATAATCTATATATAATCTATAATCTATTATCCATTCATACTTCGAAAACCCGATTGATCTGTAAAAAAAAAGGGTGGCCTCTCCAGCTTTTCACAGGTGTAGATCCAACGCCTACCATTGAAGCCTTGGGTCGAAAGTTGGGCAAGACCGAGGTTTGGGCTCCGGGTGGGTGGTTGTTTCTGGTTCCCATAAAAGGTGGTAGGTAGCATATAAACCCCCCAGAAGGCAATATACAAGTGGTATATAAGTGGTATATATTGCCAATTGGGTGGTTATATGCTACCTACCACCTATGAAGGGAACCAGGAAACTCTATTGATATGATACTGTTGATGGTTCAGAAATCTGGCAATCACCAGTTGAGGCCTGAAGAATCTCCCATTGTTAGACTTTCATGCATAAGAGGTGGTGATAGCCGGATTTTTTCCAACAGTATTTGTACCCTCCATGAAACTAACAAATCGCCACTGCAAATTGATGGTTGGTTCAGATGAATTTTCCTTTTGGGGCACCTTTGGCCTATTTTGAGGGTCGATCTGTTGGTTTTGCGGAGGGTACCACTTTTCTTGTGTAGGATAAATCTGTCAAAAATACAACATCCAAGTCGTGTTCATGGAGAAAATCTGATTAATGAGCTGACGCTGGTAGTTTCTCTCACTATTTCCATGGTTCTATACATCCTTTCAGTGGTGTATGTGGTGTATATAAGATTGGATCGCCTTCAACAGTAGGTCAGGATCAAGGAATTTTGCCATGCAAGAAGTCGTTGAAGTGAGTCGTGCTCTAGAAAAATCCATTGCTTCTCTTGCTTCATGTTTTTCCGTCCTTTTGTCTTATGCCCTTTCCATAAATGGCCCAAAATTTCATGGCGGTGAATCAGTATTCCTCTTCACCCTAGATGTCTAGACAACCTAAGCAACTCATCTGGTAAGACTAACTATCATACACTCTCATATACCTCTACCATCACAGGATGAACGCGACATCCATGTTGCGAAATGCGCAGGCCAATGGTCAGCTGTTGAACATCTCCATGGGTCAGGGACAGGACTGGAAAGCCTTTGGTTGAGTGTACCGGGGGAAGGATGTGGGAACTCAACTGTTGACTAGCTCTGCAACTATACCTCGTTCTCACGCAGGGGCATGATTTTCTTGTCTTTGCGCTTTAAATATTTCATGTTCCGTAGATTGTACAGGCCAACATGCACTCTGTAAGACAATATTTTGCTAGTTGAAGTAGATGTATGATGTCGACCATGACTGGGGACTTTCATGTTTTTAAACGGGTCTCACAGACGAAATTAAAAAAGCTTCAAGGAGAAGATTGCTCTGAACGCTCTGAACAAGATGGCCAAGGAAGGTGGGGAAATTTGAATATAATGCAACCAATTCAAAAAGATCAGCTTTGAAATGTCAAAAGAAGTATTCCTCAAGCATTCCTGAAACCAAATTATATCAATTTCTAATCATTTCAACAAAAGGGGACGTATTCGAGCTTACGACCAATTTGAAACGTGATGCACATTTCAAGAATTCCAACCATCTCAGAAACCTAAAGATATCACACTTGACATTCAACTATGGTCTGTTTTCAACATACTACCTGTACGTCCTTCAAGTTTGACAATGGTCTTAAATCTAAAAATCTTACACCAGTAGGAGTTCTTGAAGTTCCTCTGGGTCATGTAATGATGTTTATTGTAATGTATTGAGTTACTCGGCTTGTTGCCCATGTGAAGCTTGACAAAAAACCCAGGAAACTCCCAGTTACCCTTGCTAAGAAAACATCTTGTCAGCATTGGGCAAGAAAAAATGACGAAGTGCTGCCTGACATGCATCGAAGATTTGCTATCCATTTGGATCGATGGGTGGAGAAATCATAGCTTTGAAATGCGTTGAATTCGACCCTCTGACAGACATTGTTGTATCATAGTTGTCGCAAGACGAAGCTTATGGTTTGTTGAAAAGGAACCCTTTAAAATTTATCATTTTTTTGGGGGGATTCACAATTTTTGGTGTTTCTTCTTGAAAAGGAACTGTTGACCAATCTTTCAACATCTTTCAGCAAATTTTGGAGTGCCCCAGGTGGTTGGATCATGTTGCAGAACATTCACTTGATGCAAGCATGGCTGAAAGACCTGGAACGTGCCCTTGAAGTTATCGAGGAGTTTGTTCATGACGACGCTCGGCACACAAATAGAACTCATTCAAATCAGATCTTTGTCGTGATTGATTCGAATATTCTTTTTGGAAGAACAATCTTTTTTATGGCCTTGAGGCGGATACACAGGTATTAACAAAAAGCCAAACGTGACTGACCAGTTTCTTTTTGGAAGAAACGTGTTGCTATGTACATACTTTTGATTCGTTTGCTTCGATTAATTTGCCAACAAAAACATGCTTTCAATTGTAAAAATTGTACGTATAATTATATATATAACTATAATAAAGAATTATGATAATCTCATTTCAATCTCACAGATGTTTTCACCAGAAAACAAAAAAACAGCAAAAAACAACTCCCCTTTTCATACCTGGCCGTACCCACGCGTTTCTTTCGGCTTGTCGTTAACCGAAAAGAACGCCGAGGACTTCCGTTGCTTCTTGACGTCGGAACCACCTGGTGCCATGCAGGGAAAGTTGTGGGATTTGATCCCGGAACCCATTCTGCAGAGGTTGGTTGGGTTGGTTGGGTTGGTTGGATTTCACCCCCGTTGGTTGGTTAAAGTCATGTAGTTAACCTCAAGTGGTCCAATGCACCTCTTCATGCGGTTTGTTGATAGCAACCATGGAAGTTTGAATTCACAATTCATTTGATTACACTGTGGTGAGTCCCAAGTTCGGCTGGTTGGGATATCGGGGATATGATAAACCAATGGGAGTGGCTAGCCATCGATCCATTCCAGGCGGTATAATCTTTGACCAAGTTGATGATGTGTGAAAGGTAATACAAACTTGACAAAGGTTAGTAATAGAAACAACAAAAACAACAACAACAACAACAACAACAACAACAACAACAACAACAACAACAACACAAATATACGAACTGTTGGATCATTTGTGTATCATGGCGGGGTTTAGAATGGTATTGTCGGATAGAATCGTTGAGAAAATTGATTGCCATCCAAGGAGACAGTCCCCCACGACCTTCACCAATCCCAAATGTTTTTTTTGTTACCCTCCCAAAGTTTTAACATGGAACCTGAAAATGGCACCCTGGAATAGGAGATTCCTTTTGGAAACCATCATTTATAGGTTCCATGTTAAACTTGGGGAGCGTAATTGTTTCCAAACATTAGTTTATTTTGGCATGTTTGTAACACCAAACAGAATTCATGTTGTTATCTTACTTTGTAACGCCAACATTGGCATGCAATAAATTGGTATCTCAAATTCAACTTTGCAACTGGCCATGAGAGGTGCATCAAGGTAGCTGATGAAGCACCAAGCGATTTGAAGTCCAATCTGCGACGAGCCTACTCCAAGTTCAGCCAGGAGACATGTGGTTCAAGCCAATGGTACTGGTAGTAACATGTGCCTTAGGACGTGCCGGTTGTAACAACTTTATCCAAAAAAATGGGTTAGCCAGGTGATTTGTAGCTCTTTTCTTTGTTGCAAAATCATGGTGGTTTTGTTGTTTCATCTCTTTAAGTGGTGGTCCAAGGGTGGGTTTTTTTACCCTATTTGGTGATGATTCTTCTAGATTTCGAGGTAGATTTTCAAATCTCATTGAAACTGTGTCTTGGTGGTGGTTTCAAATATGTTGTATTTTTTACCCCTATATAAAGATGATCCAATTTGACTAGTGCATATTTTTTTCAGATGGGGTGGCTCCACCAGCAACTAGCAAAGTAACTCATCTTAGGGTGAGTTCCCAAAATTACCCAGACCTTCACCCACTGATTACTTCATGAAGCACCCCCCAAAAAGAAACAGATTGCGGAAAAATCCTACCAGCATCTTCCAAAGGATGCTAACCCCAAGGGATGGTGGAAATTTCGGCACCCCTTATCATCCATCCTTTCTAGCACCCCGGAAAGGAAGATCCAGGTATGATACTGCCAGTTACTTCAAGGGGGGAATCCAGGGTGATTTTTTTTTCTGCATCCCATTGACTTCGTTTTGGGTGAAAAGTGTTCTCATTTAAGAACATTTTTCCAGGTGAAAGATGATCATTTTTATGAGAGGAATCTGGGTTGGGGTAGATTCTATACCAGGAGATTGTTGTGTTCACCTACACAACTGTGTTAGGTTTATGGTAAGTGTAGTGCAGTTATATAGTCGACGTCTTTGCGAACAAAGCTGGCAGAAATTTGAAAAATGTAGCTTCTAAACAAAGATGGTTGGAAATCCACCACTTGGATGTGATTCTCGTTTTGCAAGGGGGTTATGATCAATAGTCATTTTTTAAAGGACACCCAGTGAAGGATCATATAAAAGACTTTTGATCCTGGACCATCATAGTGGTGACATGGGGATGCGAGTCTGACGAAAAGGCTTCAGGTTGCGAAATTCACAAACAGCTCGCATAGACCATGGGAGTTTATAGTGATTGGATAACTGTAATTCGTATATACCTTTCTGGGGAGGCATTTTTTTTCAGGAGTCTTGTTTATGCTAGTGTTTCAGAGATTCAGAAATTCTTCTCATGTGTGGTAGCTGACAATAAATAGTTTCCTACACGTTAAAGATCTGTGATGCACCACCAGGAAGATCGCATCTGTTTACACAGGTCCCATTCCGAACCTTCACTTTCCAATTTTGGTCTAGCGGGGAAAAAACCCTTCCAAGCTATCAAAAAAGCGCCAAGCATTTCATGTACCTAAAGTGGAGGTACTGACTGAACCTTATAAGGCTTTTTTTGGTTTTCCCTTACATAAGCCTTACATACAGCTTATATAGGTGAGTACCTCCATTTTAGGTACCTGAAATGTTTGGTGACAAACATCCAAAGGGATCACATATTTGGTGAGTTTTTTTTTGCCGAGCGAAGGCGACAAACCTTTTCTTTTGCCCCCGTTGAACTTCTCAGCCACCCTGTATTTCTTAAAATGCTGTGCTGCCCTCTTGAAAGGATGGAAGTCTTCTCACACCTTTCATACACCTTTCCATCACACATCAACGTATTGGAACTTTGGCAGTACTAGCAATCCAAACATGAGGTTACCCGGAATTGTGACCATAGATTTTCTGGGATCAATGTCATGAAACTATCGAATAAGTTGCTGCCGTTGAGCCTCCGTTCCATCAAGGAGGAGGGTGAACGAAGTCTTTTACCTTCACGGGCTAGTCAACCTATCCCCCCTAACGTACTCCCCCCCAAGAAATAAGGGTAAGGGTTTGCTTAATATAGCCGGCCTTATGAAGGGAAACCACCCGGTTCATCTAAGGTTGACCCCAGAGTTTCTCGGGCCGCTCGGGTTGACAGGAGAACATTGATGCCTGCTTGAAGCCCAGGGAGTTTAAGGCAACACTCTTCGCACTGTGCTTCTTTCATTCATTGATCTCAGGCACGTGGTCCAAAAACATTGGACACAAACGGGATGTTTGAGAGAAATACATGGGGAAGTTTCGGGGAAGCTGCTTGCGGAGTAACTATATATTGTACATAGTGATACATTTTGTAGATAAATATACGTGGATTGATGATGATTTGAGGTATATGGATTCTGTTGATGATGTTTTAGGCGGCGTATTGTTTGAATCCTATTTTAGTTTCCAAGAATATTTTTTGCTGATCTTGTAAAGGCCACAGCTAGAAACTCCCAGACCAAATGATTGGTGTTGTTTTTTCTCATCCAGAGTTGAGAGATCGGGGTCAAAAGTGTGTATTCTGATGGTCCAAGAAATCTCCAACAGGACCCACTGAACCGAGTATCGCATAGCTATAGCAACTTACTTAGGTCCCATTCAATTTTTGATCGAGATGGGATTGATATTTGCTTCAGGTGCTTTTCTAATGACCCAATGATCGGCGTGGCTGTATTTGTAATAGTCGCGAGTGCGCAAGGCTCTTCTTCTTGCTTGTGGTCATGGCACTGACATCCTAGCTAATATGCATGACAAATATGCCAACCCTTTAGTAACCTACTCGTAAAATGACACTGAATTTCCACCTATCATTTTGAATGATATCTTCAGGAAAAGATATATATATATTATGTATATATATATGTATATATGTATATATGTATATATGTATATATGTATATGTATATATGTTTATACTCAAAATCCGAGTCGTATATATATATATACATATATATATATTATATACGTATTTATCTATATCTACATGATATAGTTCTTCCAGCCAGCAAGAATCTTCCCGGAAGGACGTATTAAGTTCGGAGCGCAGGGATGGTCGGGAAGCCCAGAAACGTCCAACTCCGAAGGGGCAAATTTAACGACCTGAGCCGAGGTCACCTTGAATGGTGGGTTTAGGATAAGGGAATCCCCCCCAAAATCCACATAATTAATTCAGGTTTTAGGAAGTATACTAATTCGCCCAGAGTTTTAAAACACCATTCAACCCCCCCTGAAAAAAATTCACATGGAACCTGACAATTCACAACAAATTATGATGGAATCCAAAGGTTTGTCACTTAAAATTGAAAAGGGAAATTAATGTATGAACCCCAAACATCCAGTTTTTGAGTTCAAATTCTGAACTTTCCTAGGGTCTATATTAAGCGATAAATGATAGAATGAAACAAGACATACATCAACTGAACATTTGCGGAAGAATGTTTGCTATCATTTGGCTACAGAGGTTCAATTGTGACTGGAACTAGGCATACCTTCCATGTTGTTCGTTTCAGATTTCAAGCTGCAAAGACGATGACCGAATCAGGTCCAAGAAGTACCCCTTCAACGATGGCGATCTGACGATTTGTTGGAAGCTCAAGATGCACCATTTTGATACCGGGTCGAGGACATGACATGAGCCGTGATCAAAAAGCCCATACCATCATACTGTCTGCATGGTATATTGAGGGACGTACATGAATGGTTGGTTGTTTAATGGCAAAAATGCTTCAATGATGGTGATCTTTTTTGGGGTCAATTAATCCCAGTCCCATGGATGCCAGTAAGTAGCCCTAATATAAGTTTAGCAGCCATTTAAGACTGCGTATGAGAAAGGCATGTCATGTCTGCATTAGGAAACAGATTTACCTTTGAAGATTTCAGAATGATGAACCCCCCCCCAAAAAGGCCATCAAACTACAAGGGGGTATTTTTCAAAAAAAAAACACGCACCTTGTGAACAACCACTTTTCCGCCCTTTTCTACCTTTAAGAGATCCCTTAGAGGTGAACTTTTTCGTTTAATAAAAAGCTTTTTTTGGGGACAAAAACGGGGTGTGTGTGTCCCCACACCCAACAACCCGCGGACACCGTTTGAAAAGGTTTTTCTGGGGGAAATGACGACCGAGGTGGTCAGGTCTTGAAAAATTATTTGAACAACGCCGAGAACCTGGGCACAGAGGCCAATCGGAAATGGTTTTTTGGAAAAAGAACTGCAGTGGTTTTTTGGGGAAAAAACATATCCAAAAGCAAAGTACGTTTTTGTGTTTTTGGGGGTGAAAGGGGCGAATTGTGGGATAATTTTAGGAAACCACCTGATGTTTTCTTGCCACTATATAGTTTCATTGATTCGACACACCGCAAATATTGATCATGAAGCAGCAAAAAACGGCGCTTGGTAAAGATCTTAGTTCTCGAATGTCACAGGCGTAATGGATGCAATGTTGTCATGAACGTGTAATGAGGACCAACACCCTGGTTGCTTAGTGTGGATTTTTGTGATTTTTTGGCTTTGTGAACACATTTTTCCAATGATTCTCTTTGGAGACTATATATCAATCACCCATACATATCTCAATCATATCTCATATAAAAATGATATCGGAATTTCATGGGAACAAACGTCAAGCAGTTGTCCACTGCTTCAAATGCTGCCTTTGAAGCCGAGGTAAAGATTACTTTCAACAACCTATTTTTTTTGAGGTGCTAATCTTAAGTGATTTACTTTTTGTTGAGGGTCAATCTGGTTTTTGTATATATTGTAAATCTCGAGGAATGAGATAGATATTAGGATCTATAGATATAAGGGTCTCATATTGACATGCGTGAAGATTTCGGGAAGTCCTTCCCTACAACCCTACCATGACATGCTTCTCCGGAGGTTCCTTGGCCTGACCTCCGATACATCTTCGGCGAGATCATGTGACACCGAGAAACACCAAACGAAAAGGGGTGGGTTGGTTTGTTTGATACCCCGGAAAACTACCTGACCGGTGGTGGTTTCCAAATACAGCCACGGTGATCATTGGGTCATTAGAGAAGCACCTGATCAATCCCATCTCCATCAAAAATTGAATGGGACCTTACCACCCAACGGACCCCTTTCAGTAGGTTGCTAATTAGAGCTATTAGATTCTCAGGTTTTTTTCCGGGTCCGTGAAACGTGGGTCCTGTTGGAGATTTCTTGGATTGATACCCCCGGAAGTTCCTACCTACTCGACCGGTGGTGGTGTTTTGCCAAGGATTTTTTTTTCCGGAATTTTCACCCCGGATTTTTGGGGAAATGATTGATCCAATTTGACGAGCATGTTTTTCAGATGGGTTGGTTCAACCACCAACTAGACTACTCTTTCTCCCATAATTATGGTTCAGTGGATTTGGCTGTATTTGAAATGTATTTACTCTATTGGAGGGACCCATTTTTCACTTCCATGATTATGGGAGGAAGGGTAACAGGACAGTGGAAAAACAATCAGTTGAAGATGTATATCTCTTAAGAAAATGTTGATATTTCCATTGCCGTGTTGGTTTTCGGGGGTGCTATACGGAGGGATGGAGAGGAGTTACCCTCTCTGAAACTAACAGTTTACCCCAGAAAATCAATGGTTGGAAGATGACATTTTTGGGGGGTCCGGTCTGTTTTCAGGAGCTTTGGCTGTTAGTTTCCCGGAACGTATACTGTTGATGGTTCAGATGCTTCCAGTCGAACCAGTTGAGATGAAGAATTTCCCCAACTTTTCATAGGCATAGGCTTCTATATATCTCAAGTGGTTAGGTTCGGTTAGAAATGATTTCTGAATCAGCACCAGTAACTTTGTTTTGTTGCCAAACAGTAGCTCGATTTCGGAAACTCCAATCATCTACGCTCCCAAAAACTGACACTTCTCCCCTCAAAATAAGTGTGAAGGCCCTTAAGGCCCCAAAAAGGAAAGGAGGGGTCTTTCAACCATCATGTTTCAGATGCTATACACTCCCTGAAACTAACAGTTTGCACCTAAAAATGGATGGTTGGAATACTACTATCCCCTTTTGGGATGGCATATTTTCAGGAGCAACATGGCTGTTGGTATGCTGTTGGTATTTTAGGGAGTCTATTTAGTTTCAGGGAGGGCATTTGCCCAACTTCTTTGGGAGCCATGAGGGTTGGCATTTTAATTTCTAGCCAACCTTGAGATACATCCCATAGAGTCTGGATGCGTCGGTTGGCCATTAATAACGACCTTTTTCCGCCGGTTGGGAAAACCCCAAATGGTAGTCAAGAGTAAGGGAATCCGAGCCCCAAAATGGCCGAAACATGCCGAAACAATCAGATTAAGGATTTATAATAAATTAGCCCAGACAGAGTCGTTGTGAAGTTGATGGTTTTGTCTGATGATTTTCAGTATCATCCAAGCAAGATCACCATCTCCTGCCAAACAGACCCTTAAATCATAGGCAGTGAACATTCAGAAACTCAAATTTGACACATGGTGACCCTTTGCTTTCCCCTATGGATTCCTCCAAAAAATTGCCAGGGAACGATAGGGAAATTGACAGTTCAACCCACCTCTTCCTTCCCAACGCACCTCTTCCTGTCAGGTATGGTGGTCACATTACTGATCCGTGGGATCGTCGCGTCACCTGGCAGCAAGGGGCTGGTAACACCAAGAAGGGTTCTATCCCAAGATCAATACCCTCCAGGGAACTAACATATTCCCCAAAAATGGCATTTTGAAGATGATTTTCCTTTTCCCAAGGTGGGATATGTTAATCCCCTGGAGGGTAGATTTTTCAGGTTCTTGTGAAGGGTGGGAATCGGTAGCAATATTTCATCACCCCAATTGACAGGTTTTTTTGTGCTTATGTACATGTACCAGTTTTTTTTTTCTGCCTTCGTTTGGGGTGATATAATCCCTACCACCTATCACCAGAACTGGAAATATTCCATTGACAAGATTCGGAATTTGGTGGTTTCAAACACGTGTTTATTTTCTACCCAAAATTGGGGAGCTAGAAATTGGTCTTTGGCAGATTTTTTAGTGATTTCTTTTTGCCGGCCGGTCTTTTTGGGCCTGGTGATGTATGCAAAAATCTTGGGCCATGAATTTCCTGTGTTTTTTTTTGAATCTCTGAATTCGCGGATCCCAGATTTGGGATGCTTTTGTTGTAACTTCCGGGGTTTCAAGTTAGTGAGTTTTTTGTTTCTGGGTTGCAAGCTGCGAGAAAAGCCGCCGGTGGAAAACTTGCACCTGGCCAAAAAAACACACCATCGAAGGGTCCAAATTCCTTGATCATAAGAAACATGCAACAAACTAAATTGGAGCTGATATTTCCGGAAGATGTATAGCTGGTTGGTGGTTTGAAATATTTTTTTATTTTCAGCCCGAAAACTTGGGGAAATGATCCAATTTGATCCAATTTGACTATATGATATTTTTCAAATGGGTTGAAACCACCAACTAGATAGACATGTGCCCCTTCAAAGTTTGCAATGATCAGATTCATATTTTTTCTCTACTACCATCTGACTATAACATTCATAACTATTGTTCGCTGAGTGTTTATAAATCTGGTCAAGTTATAACGACTTCACACGACCTCGGCCCCCAATTTCGGTAGCTTATCGGAAGGAAATCGTGTAGGTTGGTGATTCATTTCATTCCATGTGGCCAGAATGTATTGTCTATTACACCATCAAAATCAACCATTCATGTACGGATCGGTAAATATACCATAGATGCATCCTATGAAAAAATTATGTTACCGGAACCCGGACCAACAATCACATTTACATTTAAATTGGGCCCAAACAAAAAACACACCACACGGGCAAACGGCATGGCCATTATTGGCGTTTTTTGGGGGCACGGCGGGGGATTGTGACGAGGTGAACAACACCTACCTGGCCGTCTTAGTAACTCCTGATTTGTTGGTCGGTGGATCCTTAGCACCGGGCTTTAAATCACCAGATCCTTGTCGCGGCGAAAAGCATGCAGTGAGTTACCCTTCGTGTGGGAAGGGTTGGCAAAAAATATATACCCGTTTGTTTAGAGTGAATCATATGGTGGTGTTCAAGGAAACATGGATGTTTGTTTTTGGGGGAGTGGGGGATGGGGTGGGAAGGATTGTTGTGTTTTTAAAGATAGGACGATGTCCATTTGCTAGGATTAGTTTCCCAGAGTGAAATGAAGAGTAAACGTTGAACACTTAGACAACTTACGGTATTACGTGTGTTTTTGTCCGTGTGGTATATTGGCTGAGACTATGGACGTCATCAAAGTAGTTTGAAGAAATTGAAGTCGGTGAAACGCTTAAACAAAGTGTGGCGTTTCTCCTCAGATCTTTTTTCAAGGGATATCAGGGGTGCTTCCATCTCCATGATTGTGATGCGAGTTGCCATACCCAGGATGCAACTGTCACCAGTCACCTTCAATTTACCACCCGTAAATTGGGGAGGGCTTTCGGTTTCGCATCCCAAATTATGACACGGTAATATTATAAGCAATACACTTATCTGATATAGGGCATCGGGCATGCCGCCTCACTCTGGTTCACAGTGGGAAAATGATCATCACCGGCCCTTTCTTTCATGATCTACTGTGAACCAGTGTTTTGGTAGGACCCAAGATTCCCAGTATTTTTTGTTTGAAAGCACCAATTCAACCCAGTGTAGTTGAATTTGTGTGCAGGCTTGAGGGCAAATGTTTGGCAATATGCAGCATTCTGTCCAGCATTTCAGTATCCGCAACATGTTCAACTGACTTTGTGATGGTGTGTAGCATGGGCCTTTGGTCACACACTGGGTTGGGGTTGAAGCATTCAAAACCAGCAAACCATATATCATTAGTGATCTCACTTGACACGACTTCATCAAAGTTTTCGTAGTTCAGTCTTGGGGAAGTTTTTTTTTGCCCCAAAAAATTCCCAAAAAACTGTGACTTCAAACAATTCTTCCGGTGTGAAATAAAAAGCATTTTGAGGATGCTACAAAGTTGGAATACACACACTATGTGAAGTACATTGAAGAGCGTTTCCCACCAGAAGTGCCACAAATGTTTGGATTGCCACTTGGTTCAGAGGATTGGTCGAATTTAATCGGCTCGGCGGCTGGCGGGGGCAAGATCTGAAAGTGATAATCCAATGGTATGTTTTTTAGTTGAACTGAGGGTTTCAGGGTTTCTTAGGATTGGCGAAACAAGCATTAACCAGCTAAGAATGAACTAAGACGTGTGTGGTTTACTTTGAACAATAAGGAATAGTTTGGAGCTTAGGATGTTGCATTTGCCAGCCAAATTGGAAGCTAGACTTTGCATATACCTCCCTGAAACTAGCAGCCATTTCGCCCCTGAAAATAAACCAAATCCCCAAAAAACACGGCGGTTGTTTAGGGTTGAGGGTCCTGTGTTAGGGGATTATGTGGGGACTCCACTCAAAATAGGTCATCCCTAAAGGAAACGATCGTATTCCAACCATCCATTTTCAAGTGTGATTTATTAGTGTCAGGGGAGGGTAGTCTCTGGACCACTAATTTGGCAGCATGACTCCTTCGAAGTATAGCTTCATTTGAGGCATGGAGACCTCCTATGTTGAAGATAACCAACAACACTAAGGTGAGAGGAGTTAAAGGAACCTACAATGATCAATGATCCTTCCTGCTTCCCTTTCATGGGGGCCTACTTTGGGTTCCAAAAACACCTTTCTTCCAAGAAAGTTTGAAAAACCCGTGCCTTCATCGTGCATATTTTTCCGACTAAACCCATTCATGAAACATACATTCCATACAACCAAGCACCAACATATGGGTTTTCTCTCTTTGGGCTTATTTACTTCATTGATTTCGGTGGTTCCACCAAGTGACATCCATCCAGTTGACTTCACCCCCCCGAGTTACAACCAACTCGACATCCGAAAATAGCCAAGGCATCCCAATGCAGAGATTGGTTTCTTGACGAATCAGGGCATCAGTATCTTCAAGACCATTGCGGAAGCTCGTTAGAAATCTAACCTACATGAATGGTTGGGTTGCTTTTCATGGGTAAAATATGGGAAATGTACGTATACATGTCTTGATTTTTGTGTTTGTTGTGTTCTTTTTGTTCCGGTTTCAGGTGAACAACACGACGATGGTTAGTTTTTGATAGGTTGAAAGTTGTGTTTGGGGTGGAATGAACATGAAAATTAGTGGATGACATGTCCCCAATTATCTCATATTATCCTTGGTTATTTGGGATTCACGTAGAATTGATTGACAGAACTGTCAGCATTCAGCACCAATTCGCCGGCGGAAAAAATGGATGAACATGGATGATTGGATGGGGTGAAATTGATTTTTTGCGACCTCACCAAAAAATCTACCCATAGTATATAGACGGTAATGCAGGTGTTTTTTCCAATGGAAATACTGGTGAAATTGTGTGAACATGGATCAATGGGATATGTTTGTGTTGCTGTTTGATTGTTATGTTCCCTTCTGAAAACTATTTGTACCAGCCAATTCCGCAAAATTTTCCCGAGTTTGCTTGGGGGAGCCGTGTCCCAATCCAAAGCAAACAAGCTCGATATGAACCAACAGCCAAGAACCAACAAACAATCAACAGCCTCAGCGAGGAAATCACTGGTGGTGGAGGCGGTGGGGGCGCCTCCGACATTTCAGCCTCTACTCCACTCATTACCAGCTATCTTGCTGCGCCTCTTGACTAAATAGTATGCTTCTGTGAATCCAACAGAACAAGAAATTGCCAAATTTCTTGGAAAAAACTTCCTTTTGAGAATGACACATTCACGAAAATTCACCTCTCGTTCTGTCGAGTTTCCCTTGAAAGGGTTGCAGTTCCAGAATGATACGGAATGCTGAATGGAACATTGATGGTGGCCACATTAACATACCCTCTATCATCTTCCGAAGTGTCTTTTTTTTCTTTCACAAAAACACAGACTTATAAAAATGATTACCTTTAAAGGTCAGGATGTAATTTTTAAATTACATTCTCCAAGATTTTCAGGGGAAACATTCTTCAAGATCTTCAGATAGATTTTTCCATTTCCTCTATTTACATCTCCAACATCTGATCACATCCCGCTAGAGAGATCCCCAAAGATGGTGATGTGAGCGGAAAAAAACCTGGTTGTTTAGGGAATATAGATGTATATAGTGGGTTATTAGGATGAGTTGTTTTTCCTGGCTGAAAATGTGATTTTTGTTGCTGAAAACAGGCTGCCCACCAACTTGGACATGATCGATATCCGAGGCGAGGAACACATACTGTTGATGGAGTTCAGAAATCTGGAAAAAAACCACCCGAAAGGATAAGGGTTGTATAAAACCTCATTAAATGATGGAAAAAACTACCCATCAAGTGGTTAGCCAGATTTCTGAACCATCATCTATTTTTTGATGGTGGCCGATTTAAAGACGTCACAACAACCTTAATTTTTTTCGTTGTTGGATTCAGGACTAGCAGGGTGATAGCAATTATAAATGATTACGGGCTTTGATACACAAGAAGTGTTACTTGAGGACTGAACTGTTTATTCTTTCCGGCATTTTTTCTGGTGAGGAGTGTGGATTTGGGGTCTGGGTGCACGATCCAAAGGTGGTTTAGCAAGGGAGAACCGCGGATATGTTCAATTGTGGAATATTTCCGAACTAACATAAGCACCTGAAACTTCTTGGTCGGACGACAATCCTTTGCTTTTGGGATGCCATCGTTTCAGGTGCTACTGTTGATGGAAGACATCCTGCACCAGTTGAAGGGGAAGTTATTTCCATTATTTGCCAAGATTTTATACATCCCCATGTTAGTGCAGGATGTTTTTGCCATCAACATGTATGTTTTTCTTTGAGGGAGTATCAGTATCATTTACCAAACATTTTGGGGAGCATTTTTTGAAAAAATCTCCGGTGGGAATTAACCTAGGTGATGGTTTCCAATATTTTTTTATTTTCATCTCAATTTGGGGAAATGATCTAATTTGACGAATATTTTTCAGATGGGGTTGGTTCAACCACCAACTAGTAACCATCATTTTGATGGTGTTTGTTTGGGGTTGGTGGTCATGGGACCCCCGAGGTAAAGACCTGATTTTTTAGCAGGACTTCCCCCGAGGTATCAGTCCTAATATCTTCTATTCAACCAAATGATGGGGTTGGATATAGATTGCACCTTCTGTAAATAGATGCGTATATACCAGTTTATACCAATCATGTTATACTATATCAACGTTAAAAACCATTTGTAACGTCCACATGTATGCATGTATAGATGTACATACTGTATATAAATATTATGTATATTCAATACATCATTATCACCATTTAAGTGGGACAGTCGTGGTAGTAGAACATTCTATGACACCATTGCAATTACCAAAGCCAAATGATAATACAATTGATCATCAGTTTCCATGCGTTATAGACAATAAAAGATAATAAGACACTGACGCACGTTTAATTGTACATATCTTATTATTTTTTCAATTGTTTATTGTTTCTTTATATATATATATAGTGCGCGTTGCACGTTCCTGGATGCTGGCCCATATATACATATGTATATATATATATATACATACATGCATATTATTTGTTCCAATACAACTTCTGATAGATCCAAGGACCACATATTTGCCACACCGCCACATCACCAGGCCGATTGAAGGAGGAAGACTATACTCCTTTCATCATTGTGTCTCTTCAGGAGGCGTGACGTACATTTGGATGGGATGGGATGGGAGTTTCCTGTGAAAATGACCAAAGATGAGTCAAATTTTGTTTTATACCTGTTATATCCTGTTATCATGGGAACCTAAGGGGACCCCAATGCCACCCCCCAAGGGACTATTCCTTCCCATGATGTTGCCTGTTTAGGTCATATCTTTTCAATTAGAGGCTTCTAGTCTGATAGTGGTGAGACTATTGTACTGGTGGTACTTTTTTTGGTCACTTTTGCATGACTCATCCAATTGTGGGCAACTTCTTTTTGTTTTATTACCCACACTTGATTTATTCTCCGCACAGATCCCTTGCTGTTGCTATCAGCATCCTCATCCTCAAAAACTTACCATCCACCAAGTTTTTTTAGTATCCTGTTGATGGACAACTTCGAGGTACTGTAACCACTCTGGCAAAAAAAACTGTCAAGCATCATCTATATATATATATATAGAACATGTTTTGCCAGTAAAACTCAACAAACAACCCTCCTCCATTTGTTTGATTTGATGAAATCAGTTGTTACATTTGAAAACATCGTTTTTTATATATTGAACGAGTCGATCAATCCTTAACAAAAAGAAAAACATGACCCGACAAAAAACATAACATGACACACCCACACACACCAAAAAAAAAATCAACAAATTGAGGCCCCAGTACTCGAAGGCCATCACCATCACCATTCTAAAGTTCCAAACCTCTTCCGCCACGCCAGGCGGATCGTGTGAATGGTTTATTGGATCAGATTCGCAGTTCGTTGTTGGAATTGGAACTTGGTACCTTCGATTGGATTGGGATGGCGGTTGGTTTGGCGGATGGGAAAATGGATGGGACAGGGGTTGATTTTGACCGTTTGAGGGGAGACGACTCTTGAAGGTTTTGGTTGGTGAATTTTTTGTTTGGCGTGTTTTTTTCTGTGCATGAAGCTGTAGATTGTAGATAGAATATGTACTTGTAGATATATATTTGTTTTCGTTGATTTTATATGGAATCTATGAAAGTGATACCCTTGCAAATTCTTCATTCCAGAGAAGTTTTTTGAACAATTTCCTGAATGTGGGCTACTTTTTTGGTCGGAGTTTTTTTGGAATGCCATGAAAAGCCCTGTAGCTTTTCGGAAGCCTCGAGGCATCAGTGGAGCCTTGAACGTCACAGAGAAGATGGAGGTGAAACTGTGGGACCTTCAGGAGGATGTTTTTAAACGTGGTTTTAACCGACCGGAAAAAAAATCCTCATGTTCAACCAACATGATGTGTTTTAAAAGAAAGATCATCAACTTGTATAAGTACAAAATCTAATCTTTAGAGTAAATAGTAAAATTTGATGTTTGTTTCGGATTTTCAATGAAGACCATGGACCATGGGTTTCATGGAGTTGCCTGTCATAGCCTTCACCAAGCTATGATCCTGCCCGGCGGCCCTGCAGAACCTGTCGGCGGATCTTCAAGCGAACAAGGTGAACGCGCTTTGGGCAGAGAAGGCCGGAAGATGTTTGAAGGAACGTTTCACCCCAGAAGATTAACATGGAAGCTAAAAATCACCCAATTTAAAAGGAAAATCATCTTCCAAACCATCATTTGCAGGTTCCATGTTAATCTTCCAGGGTGTTTCTCTTACTCTCCCAAAAACTAACATGACTGATGACTGGCTCCAAAAAATCACCATGTTTAAATAGGAGATACATCTTCAAATGGTTGTTTTTTTTATTGTCATGTTAGTTTTCGGGCGGAGTACATCGAGGTCAGACAGATTTTTTGGAAGAACCGGAGGGAATTTCCACGGGTGCTTGAAAACGGTGCTTGAAAAAAACATCAGAATCGGAGGGAATTTCCACGGGTGGTGAAATGACCACTTTGATGATGCATCATGATGCATCGTGATCGTCAATTTCATGGTCATTGAGGCAATCAGCAGAAGTACACATCCTTGCAGTCTTGCTAAGTTCACTGAATGCTCTTCCAAAATTTGTTCCAAAAGAGACTTGCTCCGTCAGTGATTCCAAGTTGCATGAATCATGTTTGGCTGTTCTTGTTCAAGGCTTGTCCTCAATTTCAAAGTTTGTGGCAAGTTTGGTTCTGCAATCATATGCCTATAATCCATACTATCAACCTCTGAAATCTCGGTTATTTTTAGTTTTCATGCGTTTTTTTCAACACGACAACACGATAAAAACTACGCCATTCGAGTTCGACGTTTTTTAGTCTGATCCCATGACGTTCAACCATTTCGGACGTTCTTTCTGGTTGTTGCGTTGTGAGGCCTATCCATCACTGAAGGCATTGTCTGCCTGGTTTGCAGACTTCGTCACCGTCTCAGATGGGTCCTAAAGATTTGAGTTTTAGCGATTTACCGTAACATTTCGGACTTTAAGAACAAACGCCTCTTTTTTTACATGGGAGTTTGGTCCCATGTTTTGGTGATCCGCAAACTATAACCTCACTTTTCCTTGGTAGTAACTTAGTACTTTTCCCAGTTTTTTCTAACACGACATTGCTCGACTCGGAGAGTTCTAACAGATGTCAACGATGATTCGCCAATTTTGAGGTACTGCGCCATGAACAGGTGGTAGAATGGACTGCCCAGTTGAGACTTGCATTGATTTTGATGGTCAAGGGAGCACTATGGGAGGATTCTGAGGATGTGAGGTTTACTGTTGATGGTCCAGAAATCCTTGTGGTTTATACCATCATTGGGTTTTATACAACCCAGGTTGGTTAGCTGGATTTCTGAAACATCAACACCTTATCTTGGTTTAGTCAATGATTCTTTTGGACATTGAACTTTGAATTTGCTGTTTTTGTTGGATAAAACAAATGTGTACGTATCATCGTTTGGCTGGATTTTTATGAATTTTGTGGATAAGTCTGGTAGAAACTGAGTTGAGAATTTCTTCAAGTCAAAAAAAGAGGGGGTTTTGTATGGGTAAACCCGGATTGTAAGGAGAGTAAACATCATGAGACCAGTTGAGGGGTAGTTGAAGAGCATGAAAAAAGCTGAAATGGATGGCAACTTGCATGTGTCAAACAAAGTGTTTTTCCTCAGCTTTAGATATGGGTAGACTAGATATCAATCTCTCAAACCATCCAGTTTAGGTAGAACAATTGTCGTCAAAATTAGAGAAAGATGGGCGTGAAACGACAGTTTTCCAGTGTACATGGCCGCTTGGGGCGCAATATGTTTTTTTTTTCCCTTTAAAAGGACAACTTCCTCCATCTTCCTTGACTTTCATACATTGCTTCTGTTTTTCACCAGAGGAACAAATCCACAAAAAGTAACTGCCCAAGTGATTTTTACATGGTAAAGTGTGGCATTTGTTTTCAGGTGATTCCAACTCCTTGGTGTTTCCCTTTTCCACGGGGTCCCACATGTGGACCGACCTTTCCCCCTCCACGATGTGCCGTTCCCTCCCTCCCTTCCCTAAAAGGAAGTTGTTGAAGTCCATTTGGATCAGTGGATTGTTCAACTCCATGTCCTTCTTGACCTCTAACATGCAGGTGGGTTGGAGCCGGTTCGTTCCTGTGAATTTTTTTTTGGAGCCTTGGGAAAGTATTTTGTTTGGAGAATCAAAGAGAATCCATTCATTCCTTCTCCACGTTAGAAAGTATGAAGTGATTCAAGCAAAAGGATGGGTATGTGTTTGGTAAGCATGTTTAAGGGATGTATGAAATAGTTTGCGAAAAGTCACATGGCTTGGACAGGTTGAAAGGGGATCTTGTGAGCGATAGTGTCGTTGTTTGGCACTCAAAAGTAGCGGTTTTGGATTGTAATTACTGTATGATCTGGTCGAATCTGAGGTGTTTTTGTTTCCCTGAACCAAGACGGATCTAAAAATGCAGCAAGCTTCATGCAGGTTTGTCTTAAGCATTTGGTCAACCAAAACTTCATATCCCCCCTCAAACAATTCACCAGCTACAAGAGGCTAAGAAACATCTTGTTGGGTCATGATAAGGCAACCCTACGAAAAAATTAGCCGTGCCTTTCAGTGAGAAGCAGTGAGAACTCCTGCAGTGATGCTGATGCGATAGGTGGCAGCACGAAACAACAGTTTGCCCTTGGACTACATGACCAACAGGCCAGCAGCCAGTTGAAGATCATGATTTCGACCTGAAATTTGTAGATTTTTGTTGAGGTGTCTATAAGCAAGCTTGAGCGGAAGTTCAGCAAAATAAACATCAACACTACATCACATTATTTTTCTTCATACACATCTCACTCTCAATCCTCCCTGGGCAGGATCTCACGAAAATACAACCCCAACTCACTACACTTCATAGAAATCACAAACAAACCACCTGGGACCTGATCGATGGCAAACCGCCACTCCCATTAGTCTGAAGGTTTATCATATCCCCAAAAACGAAAACGCCACCGAACTTGGGGGGTGGGGGTGGCTAGCATCGATCCTTTCCAGATGATATACAAACTTTGTCTAGGTGGTAGTTTCAAAGATTTTTTGGAATTTTCACCCCAGAACCTTGGGGAAATGATCCCATTTTGACTATATAATATTTTTCAGATGGGTTGGTTCAACCACCAACTACACTCCAGTAAACTAACATAGCAATGGAAAATGAACCCCTTGAAGATGTATCTCCTATTGAAAATGGTGATTTTTCATGGGCTATGTTAGTTTACCGGAGGGTAGTTGTTGCATTTCCAACCAACCCACAGGCAGTTTCCCACCTCATCCACCTTGACCCGTTTCCTTCCAGGTGCCGCTTCTATAACACTCGAGACTTGGCTGAGATCACTGGCGTTCCACCACAGGCGGGAGATGAACAACGGAGATGAAGATGAAAGAAGTTGAATCTCAGTCAAGTTGATAATGGAGTTTGTGTTTCTTTTTATTGTTTGGAATTTTCCAAAAAAATGAAGATGAAGATGAAAGTATTTGTTTTTTGTTTCTATAATTGTTGTTGGAAACTTGCAAACCTTTTGAAATGAATTGGGGTTAAATCCGATGGAGGTTTCAATGTTCAAACGTCTTGATGTCCAAGATGTCAATGTATCCCAGAGTGGCCATGGGTTCGGCTCCTTCACTCTTGTTGTTGTTGGGGGCAGTGCTGTTTGTCCACGGAGAACACTTTTTTGAAGCACGGTCCAATAGGAATCCTTGTGATTTTTCATGTTTTTTTTTAACAGGAAATCAGAACCAAACACGGAGATGAAGCCACATTTTATGTCAAAGATATGGATATGGAATGATATGGATCGTTCTGCTATTTAATGTTGAATATGTGTTATACAATCATCCTTTGAAACAGTACCCTTTCTACCATTCTCAAACATTCCAAGTCCAGAAACAAGAGTCTCCATGCAAAAATGAATCCAATTTTCCACCATTTGTCCACCAAACGTTGGATTTTCATCATTCATCTCTGCTGCAGGGTGTCAACGTCCATGGGCTCTTCTTGGAAGGTGCTGGTTGGGAAGATGGAAAAGGTGAAGATGAGGCGCGGTCCCGAAAAGGAGCTGCCGGAGCTGTTGGATGAAGCCTTGCAGTTGGGGAAGGGACTTTTTTGCAGTCGCGAGATATGTCATGTCATTATTAACGTGTTTGAGATCACATGAACCCTCACCCCCTTGAAACACTTCATCATGTTTTGAAGTGTTTCAAAACTCGAGAAACGAAATTAAGAACAAGGAGCTATTGAATTTGAGAGGATTTTTGGCAAAACCGTTGTATACCTTGGATGTTACACCCCACCCAGGATTCCAGTGGCTAAATAAAGGTTAGTTAACTAACATATTCCAGGATTCCCAATCCTAAAAAGGTAAGCATGCCTTGTGACGAGCGATTGCATCAAGCCCCATCAAGCGACCATATCGTTGTGTTGTTGGTCCATGGTGGTTGACCCGATCCAACATTTTCTGCCCGAAGAATGAGCAGCGATTGGATCCTCCGAACCACCAGTTTTGAGATGCCATGATTCTTAGGGTGCGATTTTTTTTGTTTGAGAACAGGTACGAAAGTTTTGTGAGTTTTTGTTGAAATCAAAGGGAAATCCATGTATACATATAATATATATATATAGGTGGTATATGTTAACATATATCTCGGGTACTCTTCCAAGGGTACATGAGATGACATGTGTTTTGCCAGGGCTACATCACAGAGAGCAAGATGAAAGACTTACATCCAGCCATGCCAGTGTCTTCGATGAGAGGTTAGTGAGGATTGGAAGGTTTGAAGGTTGAGAAATGGTACATCTGTGACCTGCCTCCCAAAATGTGGGAAAAAAATGCCTTAAAAAACATGTGGGTTGTCTTTTTATTTTTTCTATATACATGGGTTCAAAAAAAGACCTGTTTTTTTTGATAGATTTTTGTGATAAGACAGTGAAGATGAAGAACTTGGTGATTTGCGTGATTTGTGTCTAGCTGGTGCTGAAGTCAGGGAGTGAGCTCAGGGAGATATCCGGAGCTACCCCGAGGATTTGGCCGATCGCAGATCTGTGCGACTCCTTTAGGATTTAGATTTGAAGCTACCAAGTCGTACTATCGTAAGAGCACGGTTTAAAACAGCTGTAACATGGCACGGGAAACGCACTCAGTACACTATATATATATAGATATTTATTTGTAATCGTATCATATATTAATTTATTCAATTCAGGCATACCGGCATACCACCAAAAGGTTTGTTCGTTATATTGAGAAAGTCCATGGTTCATTAGATGACAAATACGCCAGACACATGACTTCCAGGTTTTTGTTTATTTTTGTTCAGGTCTGCAACATCTTTGCAGTGCATATCAGCGAAATGGATTGGAATGCCATGTACCACTGTCATCCCTGCCTTGTTTTTTTTTCCTGTTTCGTGGTGCCTGTTGGACCTGTTTTTTTTGGTGTGTTTGGCAAGTGGATTCAAGTCACAGATATCTGAAAAAAACTTATGATTGCTTGATCTTTGGTGAATCGTGATTTAAAGAAACTTGGGCAATGTTTTTTGAAAAATTATATACTCTTTAACTATGATTAGATTATTTTTGGTGTTTTATTTAGTTGTTTGAAAAAATGGGGGTGTAATTGCACTCCTGTAACGTAGCTGGCTGGAATATCCACCAAATCTTGATGGTATTTACCAACCAAGATGGTATTTTCGATGGCTATGTTGGTTTACAGGAGGGTATTGTATCAAGGGACAATTGGGTGTACCCCTAACAGTGTACCCATAGTATTTATTGTGTTCTTTAGGGATTCTTGGGAATTTCCCCCCATAAATACCCACGAAATATAGGGCCAAAATAGGGATTTCCAAGAGGGGTCCCACGTTGGGATCGGGGTACATCCAACTATTCACTGGGTGGTGGGGTTGTGGGGCCTCTATATAAATGGCCTTATAAATAGATATGGTTTTTGATGGGGCTATAAGTTATGGGCCCCCTACAAATGGCCTTACAAATGAATGAGTTTCACTGGGGTGAAATTTCATCCTTATAAGTTATAAGTGGAGTTATTTCACTCTACTTATTGTAAAAGATTCCCTACCCTTTCAGCAACGTTTCATCAAAAGTTTTCAACTTGCCAGGTCCAGTCTTCTCAACATCCCTGCGTGGTGCCACATTCATCTTCCAAGCCAATGTTCGTGCCATGACGCAAAAGAAGTTGTTTAAAACAGAAAGGACATTGGGACACCATTTTAAATCAAATGTTTCAACTTTTGCATTCATCAATTTCAACATCTAATTCTGTCTTTCTCGATCTTAAGCAACTTCCCTGAAAACTAACGATTGTCCGCTGAAAATTGATGGTTGACTTCAATGACGTACCCTTTTTTGAATGTTCCCTTTCCAGGGACATTTGATCATTTTTTTTGGGGGGTGGCAAGTAACATGGTAGTGAAAAAGCGCCATGTTTAATAGGAGATACATCTTCAAATGGTTGTTTTGAATTGCCATGTTAATTTTTTTGGGGGTGTGCCACCGAAAAAATTGACGTGTTTGAAAAGAAGATGTATTTCCCTACTAAAAAGTAGTGATTATTCATTGTCGGGGTGTACCCTCCCTGAAACTCACAAAATCGCCCCCTGGAATGGATGGTTGGTTCAGATGAGTTTCCCCTTTTGGTGGTTTTGACCTAATTTTCCTAGATGGTGGTTTCAAAGACTTTTTTATTTTCATCCCTACCTGGGGAAATGGTTCCCAATTTGACGCGCATGTTTTTTCAAATGGGTTGGTTCAACCACCAGCTAGTTTGGCTAGTCAACCTACCCCTCCCTCCCTAACGTAACCCCCCCCTAGCCGGCCTTATTAAGCTTATTAAGGGAAACCAATGGTTGACCAGCCATGAAAACAGCTTTTGAAGGCATGGATCCGGATGACAATGAGTACCGTTGGGTGTTGGCCGGTGCTGCCATGTTGACACAGGTGGGGTGTTTGTGGCATGTTTGTGGTGATTTTCTATCAAAAACATGAAGTAAACTACCCAAGGATGAAGATCATGAAGTCTATTTTAATGGGTTTTTATTCGGATGTTTCTGGATTCCCTCCCTTGTGGATGCATGAATTTTGGTGAATCCACATTGCTATGATACTGAAATCCTATGAATATATAGTGTGAGTTTTTCTCCATATCAACTGGTGCAGGATCTCTTAAAGTCCGCATAGTGCCTGTAATCTGAAAAGCTTGTTCACACAGTTTGTTGGATGCAAGTTTTTACAATTTTGTTCTCAGGGGCACATGGAAAAGAAATCCTGAGATAAGATGATTCTGATATGACATGATGTGAATATGACTTTCGGATTTACGTGTGTTGATATGCATATCATGCATATCATATTGTTAATCTCACTCTTGAAGGGTTGGAGAAGGTAGAATTTAAGATTGCGGAATCCTTAACGAAGCTCAACATGTCAAGACCTAGCATTTTTAACTTGTTTTGATCATGCATCCCGATTCTTCAGGTGCATGCGAAATTGGTTCCACATGTTTTATGGATTTCTATGGATCCTCTCCAAGCATTGGGATGAATTTGAAAAAATGTCGCGAACTTAAGGTTCAACAACTTCGATCTTCAGTTTGCAAGGTATCCAGGAAATCCATGAAACGGTGAAAATCATTGGGATCCTGTTTAAAACAATAGAATCTGATCTTCTGATTTTTTTTCAGAATCCAAACATGTCAGATTTTTCGGAGTGTACCTTGGTAGTGGTTTCAAACAATTCTTCAAATTCCTCTTTCTTATGTTGGCAAAAGGGTCTGGTTACGTGTGTTGAAACCATCACCGAATCTACATATCATGGTTACACCCCCGAAGACTAACATAGAACCTGAAAATGATGGTTTGAAAGATGATTTTCCTCTTCCAAGGGGTGTATTCTTAGGTTCCATGTTAATCTTCCGGGGTGTATTTATTTTTAAATTTCATATCACCGGCCTTGATTATTGCATCCTTTTGCCAGAGTCGTGGAGGATTTTTGGGATATTTCAATTTTGGAAGCCACACTTTTGGTGATCATCCATTGGTTCGAAATGTATGCATGTTTTATTTTTCCACTCCGTTCTCTCGCTGTCCTATCGTCTAGTCAACGGTTTCAAATTTAGATGTGACAAGTTCTGAGATCTAATCATGACTTGGACTCTGTTAGATAGATGTTAATATATCCCATTTAATTTGTGTTGCTGTGTCTAGTTGTCTAGACTCATGGCATCTGCTTGGTGCTCAACCGTGCAGGCAGACTGATCACCGCGAGAGACAGGTCTATTGCAATTTTGGTTGGCTTGGCCAGCTGAGTGCTCTAAGATTTGGGATCGACTCGGTGATGAGATTTTTGGGGGTCGCTATGATATTCAGCTCACATGTGGATGATTCAGTGATGAGTTTTTTTGTTCCAAAAATCTGAAACACAAAATCCAAATCAACTAGACCAGTTGATGCTACTGCGACGCACCCCCAAACGTTGGTAGATTTCTCGGGCCGACTGGGAGTCCAGACGCCAAACAAGTCCCGCTGTGATTGGAACATTTTCCGCAGGAGAGGTGTATATAGCTGCGATGGAACGGACTCCTTATGGAAATTTCTGTGCTTCACCTTTTAGACAAAAACAATGTGTGTTGAACAATGAAACATAGATTACCCATGCAGCTCAACATCACTAATTTCTGCAACATAAATTATGGCCTTAGATATCCGGCATGACATATATCCATATGGAAAATGCTAGAGATCTTATTGTTTTACATGTTTTACCTTGGCATGATGGGCTTGAAGGGAGATGAAGTGAGCATAGAATGTGTGCACTTGGTCTGGAGACATGCTTAGCTGAAAGCATTCTTGCTGACTGACTTGACTTGAGTCGTGCTGCTGAAACAGATCGTCCAGGATTTGTTGATGGCGATCTGCAAAACTCGCAGTGCGGTTTGTGTGAATTCGTAGCAACTGACGCATGCTTTGAAGCGAGTGCTTTGTTCACTCCACAAATCAACTGTCCAACAACTGACTCTTTGGTCTGGGACAGGGAATGTCCAAGCGCACCAGCCAAAGCCATCAAAGCCCTTTGCATGAAGTCTTTGATTTTTCAATCGGCGTGGTGTCTGCATAGCTGTAAAATAGGCCAACAAAACACAGACATCCAAAGTCCGCTTGTATTGCCCAGGGACCTGCACCTATTGGATGAGCGAAGTTCCACCAATTCTGTGCGATGTTTCTGGGCAAGGTTTCACAGAGCAGCCTGAAAGAATCTGAAGATTGTTTTTTATTCATCAAAGATTTGATATATTTCTATTTATTTCCCAGTGTTGTACATAAAATATCTAATATATATATATATATATTATATGTGTATATATATATATATTATATGTATATATATATATATATATCCGAAAACAAACTTGTTCAATGACCGAAGATGGGTTTCTTATCGTCCATGGTGTGCTCTTCAAATGGTCGCTTCAGATGGCAACGGTGTCGCGGTGTCACGGTGGCACCGAAGACCCGTCTGAAGTCTGAGTCGTTCAACAAAAAATCCTGCAGCTGACATTGGACAGGGATCATTAAATTACCTATTTGGGGGGATCAAACAATGCAAATCTATGGTGATTTTGAGGGATTTCCCTTAAATAGTGCATTGTTTGGGTTGGTAATATAATGACCCCTGTTGAAGATCCGTGAGTGAAACATTATTTCCCCAACATGTCTTTCTTCCAAAACAAACACAATTCATATATAATCTTAATATAAGAACATATATCAGAAATTATAACCAAGTGCCGCGGAAAAGATGTTTGGAGATGTAAGTTGAGAGGGTCAGTCAGAGGGACGAGGTGTTTGGGACTTGGTGGTGCCAACATTATTCCAACATTGCAGCATAGGAGTACATCCCTGTTGGGGTAAAATTCATCACAACAACACATGCCAATTTTTCTTTTTGTTGGATTGGGAAATGACTGGCAAGATGGGCAAAAAGGAACTGTTTTTTTTCATTCATGTTTCTAATACGGGCAAAACGGATTTGTTGAACCGTACTACGGGAGTCGATGAAGGACACTATGTGATATTTTCTGATTTTTCAATTATTTGTATTTGTAAAAATACACATATTTGAATAAACCTTATTTGTTTGACTGTTTACACATTATTATGTGTATGAACATATACATTTTTGTTTTGAAGCATATATTTTTCATTTGAAAAAAATCCATGTCATGTCAATGGCACCGTGTTCCGGAAAAAAAATGGCATGCGACCTGTGGCAGGTTGGTGCCTTCTCTCGACCTGGAACTTTCGCAACAGGCATTGGGGAGAGAATCATTCGATGGTTTCAAAACTTGGGAGATGTGTTGAGTACAGATGAGGATGATGATGAGGATGATGATGATGAGGATGAGGATGAGGATTAGGATGAGGATGATGATGATGATGAGGATGAGGATGATGATGATGATGATGA
>DF240097.1:113408-137867 GCA_000507305.1 Breviolum minutum Mf 1.05b.01
GATGATGATGATGAGGATGATGATGATGATGAGGATGATGATGATGATGATGAGGATGATGATGATGATGATGATGAGGATGATGATGATGAGGATGAGGATGATGATGATGATGATGATGATGATGAAGAGGAAAATGATGATGATGATGATGATGAGGAGGAGGAGGAGGAGAAAGATGCAAACAATAATGCTTATCAATTTTAATGCTGATGATCGTGCAGCGTTTTTTTTTTCTGATGAACGATGCATGTATTTCTCCAAAAACCTGAGTCTGAAGTCTCTGACTCGAAAGGAACGAACTTGTTTTGTTGTTGAACAATGGAACCTGTTCAATGCTAATCCCTGACTGCCGCTTTTCATTACAGCCGTTTTGGAGAGAATCACTTGCAATCTTGCAGGAAGAGGCCATTTTGCAGAAGGACCTCAAGGAGTTGCATGGGCAAAAACATGCAACACAACTGGTACTTACTTAGTTGAGAGGTTTCAAGTTTCACTTACTTTGTTACCAGTTTGGCACAACCCTTAATTTACATATAAATTTGTTACTGTTGTTTTTCTTGGAGCTGTTGACTATTGAAAGTACCTCTGTCAAAACTATTCATGTCACTTTGTTAAGGTATATTGGATGGCGAATGAGATTTTCGTTGTCAACGCCAATCCAACGACTCAAGGAGAACATTGCTCCAAAGAAGAGCCAAGAGCAGGCGATCATCTTTCTGGTGGAGCAGGGTTGATTTTGGATCTGAGAGTGGGAACAAAGACATGAAACAAACAAGGGGACATATGGCAAGGAATTTGATATACACCTTGGAAGGATATAGGATTTGTTGTTTGTATGAAAATGATAAGAAAGATGTCGAATGACTTGATGACAGGAGTTGCCTTCATTTCTCTACAATTCATACATTCTGGGTCCTTCACCTCCCCCAAAACAAGGAAATTGCTCAAACCTTGCAAGGGAAAGGAATTGATATCAGATCAGAATCAGCAATATAATGTTTACATGAAAATCTAGTGGAGACACCAGTGTCCTGTGTGCAGCCTTTTGTGGCAAGGGGCTTAATACGGCACTATACAATAGGGTCTAATTTACGACACTGCTAATTTTTGCCTATACACGTGAGTGGGCTTCGGGGGGGAGGGGGTTGACCATGTTCGACTTCTATTTTCAAAATTGATGAAGGAATCTTGGAACTGATTAGGAGCCGCAAGTCGCCAATTATGGGGTAGACATGACATGTTATTCTTGGCATGTGAAAACCTGATCCCTGCAAGTAATTAAATGTTGTTTTTTTTGGTTGTGACAAACATTTGCCACATTTTGCAACAGCACAAGCACATCAACCTGAAAACAAGTTTATGCTTGGATTGCCCATCCTATAGCCCCATCCATCCATTATCCAAGTAGAAGATCCGAGGCAAAAGTCATTGAATTCCCGGTGCGTGTGATTTTCCCCGATGGCATCGTAAAAGAGCTGAAGGCCGCCAGATGGTTTGTGGTTTACACCGCGGTGTTTTATTGATGCCACACCGTATGATTCGGGAATACAACGAAGTCAGGTCTCTAGTGGTTGAGATGTTTTCGCTTTTTTGCATATTAAAAAGTTATTCCATAAAAAAAAGATCAGGTGCAGATCTGATTGCAAGACGCTTTTGCAGTTTTCAAGCAGGAAGATGGAGCAACACTTATCATCTCAGATGCATACAATGGCATGCGTGTTGCGTGACCTAGATACACTCGCTAAAGCCTAAAGCTTCTTTCTGATCAAGAGGGGCAAGGCACCACAAAAGCAATCCTGAAGATTCCTAGTTTGCCCTCCTGCCCTTGTCACAAGTTCACATGTGGTCATGTCTCCCCCCATTTGGTGCTTAGCATATTGATTTTCCTCTTCCATTAGATGGGCTATGTGTGAAGGATGCTGATGGATTTTTGTTTCTAGATTTTCAGTGTTTATGTGCTTGATATACTACTGTTTATCCCCCAGATCTTTTAGCATGCTTACAGATACTCATAACACCTATTGTTTGAAAGGAACTACACAGTTTCCAAACCCATCATTCTTGGGATCCTTTTTGTATGTCTCGGTTGTGTAAATATGCGGCCTCATACTGTTGATGGTTCAGAAATCCCAAACAATAAAACCTCCGTAAATAATGAGATACATTTACCATATCAACCGCTTAGCGGGATTTCTGAACCATCAACCGGGTACCGGGTATGTGTCAACCCGATGGTGTCAAAAACTTCCAAAGCTTGCAGTTTTTTTGAAACTCAAAACAGGTGAATCCCTGCGAGAACGGTTCGAACATCCTCTTACAGTTGTTACCATTGAAGAGGAGAGGGTGGGCAACTCACCGGGAACTTGGGTGATGTATATCTAGTTTCTAGTTGGAGAAATGACGTTCAACAGAAGTATCACAAAGTGGAACACCATGTAAGCAGATATTTGAGTAATACTGGGTGCGTAGGATATTTCAGGGCCTCGCATGTTGGAATTGGTCGGCTGCGATATTAACATGTCACATGCATGTCGCTGCTATACTTGGGCTGAGCAGCTTATATCATCTTATATCTTCATGAAACAAAGCCTAGTGAAGTCTATCTTGCAAAGGCCTTGTGGACGGTATAGACCATAGGGTTTGCAGTGTTGTAAAAGGGTCAGCAGCAATCATCATCACATCATCATCACATCATCATCCATCATCATCCATCATCAGTCATCATGTTTTTTTTGTTTGACAATGTAAAGGTGTCACATACATCAAAGCATGCATTTTCCAAACAAAAATCAGGAGCCACGTCTTTCCAGAAGACTTTGCAGTGTGGGGTGAGCCTAGATGCTTCATTGCTTGGATATAGATTGACGTGGCCGTTGATGTCGCGTAGGCAAAATGTTTGACAAGACTAGGGTGGTGGTTCGAAACATTTTTAACCTATACTGTTACCTGGGGATGATGATCCAATTTGACAAGCACTTCTTTTCCAAAGAAAAACACCACCTAGAAATGGCGTGTAAGATCCTAAGGCTCTTACCTTCTGGCAAAGCACTGGACTTCCGGAAGCCTCTTCAGGCACGGCGGGTTGAGCAACCGGAAGCATCTACCATGGGTTTTTTCCCAGTGACCATGACAAATTTGAATAACTTTGAGGTGTGTGTTTCTATCCTCCCTAAAACATTTAAAAGGAAAGCAGTCTACACAAAGCACCCCTTTTTTTCATGTTTTTCCAGGGGCGATAGTGGAAGCTTCTTTTTGGGAGCAGCCGGGATGGTCTTTGATGACCTAATGTATAGTAGTTTTCTTCCTTGACTCTTCTTTTTGGTAAAAGTTTACCCCGGCCAAAAATTAACATGTCCCTTAAAAAAAGACCATTTCAAAAAGGAACGGATCGTCTTCCAACCATCAGTTTTTAAGGGGCGAGCTGTTGGTTTTCAGGGCAGTATATGCCAATTATGTATCATTATGTATCATTATGTATGAAGGGATGCCTTTTTGAATATGGCAGGATGACCCATTGTCGCATAGTATATTGTTTTTCAGCCACTTTTAGTGACAAATTAAATGGTTGATATATCCTGCTAGGTCAAGGAGGTCAATCCCAGCTAGAGATTTCTTATAAGGAAGCCCAGAGAGTAGTACTCCCTTATTGTTGATAGAAAACCTCCTGCATCAGCTAAACAGGGTGTAGCTTATCCTACTGTTTGACATGTTTTTTTTTCATGCTTTGTATATCCCAGGTGGTTTGCAGGATTTCTACACCCCCCCCCCCCCTAAAAATAACGAATGTCCCCCCAACCCCCCCAAAAGAAAAGACACCACTTCGAAAAGGCAAGTTTCAGTGAACCCAACCATCAATTGTCAGGGGAAAGGTGTTAGTTTTTTTGAAGGAATACTCTCCCAGAAACTAACAGTTCGCACCTCCCAAAAGGAAACTCAACTGAACCAACCCCAGTGTTTCAGATACAAATATATAGATTGATGTAATTTATACCGACCCTAGGCTTCCAAACACCTGGTGAGGAGGTTTTTTGGACCCCAAAAACCCTTGGCATCGGTGGCAGCGACACTGTCGGAGAGGCACAAGGCCTTCATGGAAATGCCGAATTGCGCATTGATGAGGTGAGTTGTGGGAATGAGAGAGGGAAATCAAACAATAAAAGAAGGGGTAAAAACGGTGGGAAATGACATTAGGAGGTTCCTTTTAAGCTGGTATGTAACTATGTGTATTTTTTGATTTGATTTTATTGTATGTGGATTTATTTGTTTTTTTAAGTATACATAGCAGAAGATAGAAGCTGGCACGAGAAAAAGATCCCAATGATCTATTTGAGAATCAAGAAACGATATTACTTTTTTGAAATTGGCATACACATAGTATAGGAAGGCATGCTATGTTTCACTGCTCTTTGGCTTCGTTGTAGAATGATTCGGTTGCATAGCATCAGCTTGCACCTGAACGAGCAAAAGATAGTCGCTTGATCTTGATGGCCTAGTTGAACTTTGTTAGAATTTGAGGCTAAAACCGCTGTTGTGCAAATCATTGCGCAGATTTCAACAAAAACCTCCTGGCCCTACTTGACAGAAAGGTTGAAAAGGCAAGTGGTTTTTACACCAGTTTTTTTTGGAGGTTGCTGCCTTTATATGAACGTACTAAAACCCCGCCAAAACAATTTCGACGTTTGGAAGGTATTCTTTTAATCAACCACCATGTCTAACAGGTTTGACCCCACCAAACGGGTTGAGTTCTTTAAGGGAAGTGGGATCTCACCGGGACTTTCCGAAGAATCTCACACGACCCGAGGCGTGCTTTGTGGAAGAGGTGCCAACTAGTCGACAGTTAGTGGAGTTTTGTGCATCAACGGAAGCATAGGGAAGAAACACTCAATGTATGGTATGTTCACCTACTAATTTTCCATGAAAATTAACCACATGTAGGTACATAACATATATACCATATTATATATTCATTGAGCGTTTCTTCATTTTTTTGGAGAATCTCACAAAAGGTCACAAATTCCAACTTTAACAATGACAATTGTTTTTTGTAGTTGCAGTTGTTTTTCATAGCAATGGCAATGGCAATGTCACACACACACACACAATTAGCCCCCAGCAAGGTCTTTTGAAATTTATCTCAATTAGGTTGGCGAAATATGAAGCGAGATTCATCCATTTAATTTCAAGTTTTTGCCGCTGAAAAGAAACAAGCAACACCACAAAAAAAAATGCTTTATTCTTGAAGTTTTTTTTCATGCCACAAAGTTTCAGTAGTTCCAATCAACAACAATGTTCAGCTAAACAAGCTTCACTATGCAGGATGTCTCACAAACTTACAAACCCTCCAGGGTTAAACATTTGGTTACCTAACCATTTCCCATACAAAGGGTTGGTTCACCCCATTACCCGTCGTTGCAGCTAGTGGTCCGCTAAGAAAAGCCAGGTGAATGAGGTTTGGACTCGAGAGGAAGAATCTGAGGACGCAGGGATAGTGGTGAATGAAGAGGTTTGTTAGTAAAAAGGTCACCCAAACAGCCCAAACATGGAGGGATATGCGACTTACATGGGGGATACTGTAACTACTTTTTTTAGCGGATTACTTTTGATCAGCTTGAGGCATTTGGAAGCCCAAAACATCAGTTTGGGCATATGACATTTTGGGCAAATAATTTACACACAACTTCGCGACCTCATTGGGAATGGTAGGTAAAATTAGAAGGAGTCCTACCCCAAAATGCTCCAAATAATTAAGGTTTTGGTGAAGTGTACTACTACAAATTAGGTGGTGAAATGAAATGCTACACTCCGGTAAACTAACTTAGCAATGGGACATCCACCATTTGAAGCTGTATCTCCTATTCAAAATGGGAGTTCCATTGCTATGTTAGTTAACCAGAGGGTATATATATATGTATTAGTTGTTATCCCTTCAACTAAACTAAGAAATAATTCAATTTGACGATGTTTTTTTTTCCCAAGCAAAAAATCCAGTCATCAGTCTTTCCTCGCGGTCGGAGGACGAAAGCGAGGAACACTTTGCCCGGGAGGTGGGTTTTTTTCAACAAAAACCTCCATTTTTTTGTAGGAGAAGAATGGGACAACCATTTACACTCCTGAAAACTAACATGGATACCCAAAGTGATGATTTGGAAAGGTGATTCCCTTTAAATATGGCCATGTTTGGTATCTATGTTAAATTTATGGGGGGTATGAAGATGTATCTCATTACAAGATGGTGATTTTCCATTGCCATCCTAGTTTGCTGGGGTAGTAATTTTTGTGGGAGAACTGGATGAAACCTATCTTGAGATTCGATTTTATGTTGCGACTAGTATGTTTGCAGTGGGATTTCATGCCAGGTGTCAGGGATGATGTATCTCATGTCGAGGTGAACGTCAAGTGATTTTGTTGTAGTGAAGACATGTTAAACTTGATTATGAATTGATATAGTTGACCACGAATCAAAACCCTGCTGGATGTGTTTGGATATTTTCGAAGGATTTTTACGCATACCCAGTGTTTTTTTTCACTTTTTAACAACAAGCCATGGTGAAGGATCCTTCTATCCTTCACTGAGGTGGAGCAAGGATGGAATCTGATCTATTGGCCACTGTGTGTGGCCTGGGTTCTCAGATAACCCCAAGTGCTTTGAAGGAATGGGGTCAGGTTCACCTCAAACCATGATGTCTTTGTGTCCAAGTTCGGTTTATCTCCTTTTTCCAGGGGCTCAATTTTTCTGGTGAAGCATGTTATAGAATTCATTACCATGCTGCACCTGCTTCAAATTTGATCGACTTGAACAAGGTGAACATGAACATCATGCTCAGTTCAACTGAGGAGTCTTTCAGATCAGATTGAAAACCACCAATTCACTTTTCTGAAAGTCAAGATGGAAGTTGAACGTCAGCTAATTGAATTTCAACAGGACAATCATCTTGCAAACCTCCATTTTTTGGGTTTCATGGTAATTTTGCGGGAGTGTACTTGTTATCCGTGGCCCTTTCTTTTAAAATGGTGGATTGTACAATGGAAACTGACCCTTGGACAGAAACACAAAACTGATGATTAGCAGCATAATTATATATTATCCTGAAAACTAACATGGAACCTGAAAATGCTGGTATCCAAAAGGAATAACCTCTTCCAGAGAGGGCAATTCAGGTTCTTCCTGTTTGTAGTCAGAGGTTGGTGTAGCCAACCTGAATATATTTCAATCCTGGAACTGCTGAATGATTATGGTTTACCCACAGCTTATTGTAAAGGAAGCAGCCGTTTTCCAAGAATTCATGTTTTCTGCTGGTCGCCAACATTCTTGCAGGATGTCGTAGAAAACCGTTCCTAAAAAACTATTGCATTATTTCCCAACCACGGTAACATTAACGATGTTATTTCCAACCGTTCCATGCAGGTTGGATAAGATCTACTGTAAGTCATTGGAGTGAAGACAGCAGTCTTGCTTACCTTGTTTGGTCTTAAACTCAAGCGCAGGGTGTTTTTTCACAGTGAAGTAGTCAGACAGTTTGTTTGGTGAAAGCCATGAGCCCCCTCTTCTTAAAGGTATCTTGCATTCTCCATCATTGATTGGATATATTTGTTGTTCAACTGGGCTCCGCAGCAGTGCCAGCATTCAGATGAACATGCACATGTATTTCTTCTACCCTTTACACTATCCATTCCAACCTTATCCATTTTCAATTGGTACCATCCACTAGTATCCATAAATGTTTCTCGTCTTATCTCATACCAAAAATACTTACCCACCTTTGAAACAGAAACAAATGACCTCTTCATTTTTTATCAACTTGAAACCCCTAAAGCCCAGCTGTCCATTTTTGCTCTTAAAATAAGTACACCCCTCGAAAACTAGCATAACAATAAAAAAAATAGATACAACCATTTGAAGAATTAATTTCCTATAAAACATATTGATTTTTCCATGGCTATGTTAGTTTACTGAAGGGTACGACTTCCTTCTCTGCATGGCATACCCTCTCAAAAGATCCACCCTCCAACAGATTCGGATCACTCCCTTAGGCCTTAGCAGGTTTCGAGGAGACCTTACGTGCAATACAGAAACATCCACAGGTTGACGGAATGGGCTGCTGAGAATATGGTGTGCTAATTCCAAACCCCACAAAACATTGGGGTTCGGCAGGTTGAGTGGGGTGAAACAGAAAAAACATGTTTAGTGAGATCAATATTTGTAAAACAATCAATGAAGTAGAAGTGAAGAAACAGCTCAGCAAACGTTGACCAACATTTCGTTAAACAAGTTTTATAAACATCTTTAAACTAGATGAACCGAATCTAGCTTCTCGTAAATATCCCACAGATTGACACATTGTGCGCTTTATTATCCCAAATTTTAAATTTTACGCTAGCTGGATCTTGTTGATCAGAATGAACCAAGCTTAGTTATGCTTAGTTGGTGGTTTTGGTCGGTGATCAACTATTCTAGGCATATCAATATCCCTAGTATTCCCTAGTAGTCCGTGAACAAAAGAAACCACCAACATGATACTGGTGATGGTTCAGAAATCCGGCAATCACCAGTTGAAGTATAATATCCCACTATTTTATACATCTCAGGTGGTGCAGGATGTCTTCCATCAACAGTAGTTCTTTCAAATGTACAAGTCAATGAGACACAAACACACACATGCTCCCTTTCCCAGGTGGTTGTGCTTGGATGGAACGCGTGTCATGACTTGGAGGCAAGACTACGAAGGAACAAGGAAAAGGGAACGTGAAACAGATGATGTTGCAAACGTTCACAGCAACAATTTATCAGTGATATGATAATAACAGCCTGCAGTAAGCAGTAGCAAGAACAACAGCAACAACAGCAGATTTGCCATCCAAGAGTGTATGTTGAGTGGCTGGATTTTAACAACTAAACAGACATATGACATATGATATATGTTTGTTCGATTCACAACGGAATTTCCTTGAGTCAAAAACTGTGATCCGCATTGCTATGATCCAAGTGATCCAAGTACCTGCAACCGCAGTTTTGACTCTTAGCACCCTGCAAAAAAAAATCCCAAAAGACAGCTGACCAGAAAAAGCAAAGTTCTTTCAGATCTTCAGAGGGTCTAAAACTGAAGTCACGTTTTCTTACTTCTGAATGACGTAACAGTGATAACAGCTGTTGATGGAAGAAATCCGGCTAACCACCTCGGATGTATAAAACCCTATAAATAACGGGACAATCTCAACAACCTCAACAGGTGATCGCCGGATGCTTTCCATCAACAGTATGACATTATGAATGATGGTCCACTACTTTGGTCCACTTTGGTCGTGGGTTTGTTGGCTCCTTGGTTTTTGCCAAAAGGTGATGCAGCTGACCCAAGAAGTAAGTTATAAAATTGGTCTTGGGGCCTCAGCGAAGGGTTGGTGTGGATGTGGCCTCGGCCTCGCACCAGGATTTTTTTGCTAGATTTTGCTAGGGGATTTCCCTTTTTTAGGCCTGCATGTACCACTGTTACTGTGTGACTTTTGGAAGGTTTTAAACCTAAAAGTAGCAAAGGTTTGAAAGATTTAGCTTGGGATCCCAATCCACCACTTGAAATGTAGTAATTGTGGTGGTGACTGGTACTGGGTGGGGTGGTGAACCCAAAGTATTATATACATATAAACGTACATATTGATTGATTATCTAGATGGATGAGTTTGATGTGTTTCATGTATGTATATATATATATATAGCCGTTGATGATAACAGTTGTTTCCGACAGACGTGAGAGATGTTTCCTGATGTCAAGGTTTGCTGTTGACGATATGTATTGTTGATACGGGCAAGCTATGGGATTGTGATGCATCTTTGGTTAATGGGTAAGAAGATGTAACAAGTCACCAATTTGAAGGGAAGTTGACAGTTGCGTATTTGTGGGCACAACATCTCCTTGGTATCTCGAGTCTTAGTTGTAAGATTCTGATATGAGTTGGCATGAAATCAATTACAACATTCTTCTGGTCTGATGTTCTTTGACCTTAAGGGTTGCCCTGGGAGTCTTGTTGCTTGATGCTCGAAGACCAAGGCAGCGACTACCTCATTGTTGGGCACCTCAGATTTTGCCAAAATTTGCTCAAGATAAAGGGACCACTGCTGCCAATGTGGATGTTGGTCCCTAGCGCATGGGTGTGGCTTTTTAGTAGGAAACCAAGTGCCGACATTTTGAGACATGGGGAAAACTGTCTCAAAATCGAAAAAAACAGAGGATCAAAAGTTATGAAACGTCTGAAGTTTCATTTTGTTTCAACATGAGGGAAAGATGAATAATCTTTTGATGAGACCAATTCCAATGTTCAAAATCAAGACGAAAAAAACCAACCTCCTCTACCAAAACCAAAGCACTACAATATCAATGACATCAACAATTCCCAAAGTTTTTGTGTGTCTCAAAACTTTTGTGGGTGCTACATTCCATGGGATTTACATGGATTTCCTCGTCCCAAATCTCCACATTTCCGGCTGACCTTCGGGGGGGTTCCCGGAAGGTCACTGGAAGTGAAGCTCCCCCAGCAGAGTGGTGGCCAACCGCAGAGGAAGAGGTGCAGAATCCCCTACAAATCTTCCCGGGGAGATTTTCTAGCTGGTGGTTTGACATATCTTTTATTTTTACCTCTACTTGGGGAAATGATCCAATTTGACTAATATTTTTCAGATGGGTTGAAACCACCAACTAGTTTTTGTTGACATACTGTTGATGGTTCAGAAATCCGGCGGTCACCAGTTGAGGTTGCTAGTTTATCCCATTATTTGCAAGGCTTTACACATCCCAGGTGGTTAGCCAGATTTCTTCCATCAGTATCGGATGAGGTGCAAACAAAAAATGGGTCCCTGTTTAGTTGTTAGTTGTAGAAAAAAACTACAGTACTGAAGTATGGAATTATGACTTATTGGAATCCCAGTAGAATGGAATGAAAGATGTTGTTGTTGAAGATCCATCCTTGATTTTCAGTAGCCTTTGGAAGATGTTTTCCCTTAGTGACGGAGATGTTGAGGAAGTCAAAGTTCCAAGCTGAAAAAAGAAACAACTCACATGAATGGCCCCAAAATCTGGAGGAAACTCTGGGTGAACTAACCACAACACATCAAATGGATTCAAATGGCTCATAAATATCATTGAATTCCTTGATGTCTATTGTCTATTTATATGATATTGATACACAATTGAATTCTATTTGAATGCTGGGGCCTGGTTTTTCTTAGCAAATCTGAAGGCTAAGTTGGCTGCCAGTGAGTGCACACTTCGAGGTGCAGTTGGATCTATTGGTTATTCTGGAAAAATACCCTCCAGGGAATTAACATATCCCACCTGGGGAAAAGGAAAATCATCTTCAAAATAAAGTGGCTTGAAAACGGGATATGTTAGTTCCCAAAAGGGTAATCCATTTTGCCAGTGATATGGTCAGACAAAATCCGAAAACACAAGCCCGTTGAGATCATTGAAAGTCATTGGCGGCCATGTTTAACTCGGGTTCAACGGGTGCAGGATTTTTTTTTCATCAGCCGAGTTGCCTGGCATGGGAAATTGGTGTGCTCTTTTTGATTCAGTGGGGCAACTCCTTTCCTCAAGGGGACTTTTGAGAGATAGTTTCCCAATTACTGGATACTAAATCGCAGAAAAACAGATGATATTTCCAACCAAAATTTGTGGGTATTTCCGGGGTATCCTGAAATTTCAGGGTTGTTAATTTGGGTTGTTGACTATGAAGACTTGAAGATTTGTTTTTTTCAGATTCAACTCAAATGCTGCGATCCATTTGAAACATCAATTCACAGCAACAAAATTATCTTCGGTCAAGCAAAGGTTGGCCTATCAGTCATCAATCATCACAAGCACAAAAAATCCTCACGATGTCACCAGGCCTTAGTCTCAAATATCTTTCATTCTCAGCTTCTCGAAACGTGCACCTGACATTTTTTCGATGT
The DNA here is from genome assembly GCA_000507305.1 of Breviolum minutum Mf 1.05b.01. Classification (NCBI taxonomy): domain Eukaryota; class Dinophyceae; order Suessiales; family Symbiodiniaceae; genus Breviolum; species Breviolum minutum. The sequence continues at coordinate 125,350 of DF240097.1, forward strand.
CCGTTCTGTCCGAGGCTCTCGTGGACCCAAGCATCCCAAAACATCAGTGCTGAGGAGGGGAGAAGTTGATACAAATTGGGTCAGGAAGGAGCACTTCAGAAAGGTTAACAAATGATAACAACAAACAGGTTGGGATTGAACGGGATTGAACAGTAAGAGTGATGTATTGTTAAGATTTTGGACTTTCATAGACTTTTTGGAACTTGTCACGAATGGGATAGCAAACCCCATCAATTGCATTCACTTTTCTGTTGCGCATATTTTTCTTTGGAATCACCAATGTAACTTTGACCCTGTCTTTAAGTGTGCTCTTGATGATTTGTCTCAAGTAGTTTCTATTGACTCGGATGTGATGACGCATTGATTTGTGAACGTTGTCATTTCTAGAGACTATCCAACAGGATCAATGGGACTGGTATATTTACGCACATTTACCATTTGAAAAATCAACTAAAAGTGGGTATATTATACCATACATTGATCCTATGGCTATTGATGGTATTGGTTGTCTTGTTGTGCTCATGCTTTTGATGATGTTAGATTTGTCTCTGATCCTGCGTTCCAGGATTGACCAAAATGGCGTTCCCAGCGAACTGGCGCCAGTACCACACCTGGGGGACGTCAGATGGAAAGATGGGGGAAAAGATGATTCAGCAAGAAGCTGGATGTTTGGTTTAGGTCCGGTTCCACTGAACCGTGATGGGAAGAAAGATATGTTGAGATGTCTGTTTCTAGATGTTCAAAAGTTGTCTTACAAGGCGCTAATCTTGTCTAACTCGTTTTCTGAATGCTGCTTTGTTGCGCTTCTCGACTTTCCCTCAACAAAAAGCAGACAGCCATGTCTCCACTTGGATGTCCCAGGAAGTTAGCTAGTGGTTAGTATAAATGGGTTATAACCTACTTACAAATGGGGTATTTGTGGGGTTATAACCCACTTACTAACTAACCACATCCAAACAGGTCCAAACATGTTGTTTCTTTGCAGCCCCATCTTGGGATCAAACAACGAACACAGCTCTGCGGAGAGATTATCCCGTTGAGAGACACCTGGCTGACGAGAACTCGAGAACGGGCCGTTTTGGTAGGAAATGTGCTGGTAAAGTAGAAGCTATGATGTTGCTCCCGAAGTATACAGTACATGAATCTAATGTTTGAACCGAGAATAACTTGAAATATTTGAGTTTAGATGTTTAGTTCTGGGAACTCAACTGTATTCTTATTTTTGTATATTTTTGTTTTATCACACATGAAGTGCCTTCACGTGTATGTCATCTCATGTATGGAAATTGTCGACGTGAATCATCTCCCATCACTTGATCGGGTCTTGCGTAGACTGAGATTCAAGGTCATCATACTGGTTGGGTAATGGGGATCCTGCAAATGGCTTAGATAATTATTACCCATACCATCCATGTATGGTATATTTACCGACCATGCACATCAACTACTGTAAATGTAGGTAAATATACCATAGATGGATGGTACTTGTATGGGGAATTCATCCCTATAGAACTGGGTAGTATGATCCCATTGAATTAAGCAAACTATTCAACTTGGGGCCACCTTCACAGGTGTCTAAAGTGTTTAACCACCCATCAAAAATTACCAGCCAGGTGATTCAAAGTGACCTTTTGATTCCTTAGTTGGAGGTCACGGATTACCAGTTCGTTGGGTCACTTATATAACCACCCCAAAAAGGTCGCGAAGAAGCAGAATTGCCAGGAAGATATCACAAGGCCTGCCAAAACCCGCCGGAAAAATAAGAGCTGACCATCAAAGGGTGCGAAGAGAAAAACACCAACCTACAGGGTCACAATACTCTCCATCAGCCTAAGGTCCAAATTCTTGGTGAAGTTTGATCTTTAGGTTCACCTATTTGTGGAGGGGAATGAGTAGAAAACACCCCAAAAACAGTATGCAAGATACATGGAGAAGCACCTTTTTTTTGGTGGGGGGGGAGGGGGGCAATGGAGGTCCATTGCAAATTCGAAGGTTTGGAATATTGTGTTTCTAAATGTGCAATGTTACATGCTATTTGCAATATGTTGTATGCTTGTCAACTTGCATTTCGCATTTGTAGTGCTGCTGTTGAACTCTTGGGAAGAGTTGAGTTGGGAGGGCCACCATAGGTGACAAAATCTAGATTCCATTCGATATCATGGGACGTTTTTTTAAGTCAGTCATCAACCCCCCCCAAATAGTTATTGACAGATTAGACATTTTCGATGAAACAAAGGGATGAAGTTTCTGGAGGTACAGAAGCACCTATGACCTTGGAGCCATGTCTTGCCTTATCTTCCTGCTGATTCGATCTAAGGTCATGCGTCGTGTGGGACGCCTCCTATGTGTGGTGACACTGCTGGCCATGATGGCTGCATGGCATAGGGCATTTGTAGCACCTAGTACCACCACACACACAGGCGCCCCGTGGCCAATGTTGGAGAAATCACATGCACACCCAAAATCCTGTCAGCGAACCCTGGGGGCATCGTGAAACTACCAAGTTCCTTCAAACTTTCAACCCGCGGAAGGGGTGGATTTTGTCTTTGGAAGGCTTTGGGAGGAAAATTGAGGAGCATAGCAGATATAGCCATAGCAGTTCATAGAGGTAAGCTATTGATCTTACACCCCTGCAAAATTATCGGCTGGAACTTGAACATCACCCAATTGAAATCCGGAAAATCATCTGAACCTGGAACCAAACCTGCATTTTTAAGGCATTTTTAAGGGTTCAAACATCTTGCTTTTTCCCAGGGGTTTTCTGTTTTTTTGTTTGTCAGGCACCCTGGAAACTTCGACGCGTTCCACGAGTTCCGAACGGTCCAAGCTTACCGTGCTGCTAGCGCAGCGGCCGGGAGGACCTGGCATGCCTCCGGAGGACTGAAGATGGGTGAAGGTAAAGGAGCAAAAGGTGGGAAAATTTCGAGGGGAAAACTTGCAGAACAACTGACCTTACCCTGAACCTAACAGCAAGTTTGCCCTTGAATCATTGGGTGATTGGAAGACAAATTCCTTTCGGGGTAAAAGGCCCACTTTTCGGGGGCTGTTGGTTTATGGGATGGGTAAAATGTAAAACATTGAAACGACTTTTTCTATGAAATTTATTGCAACAAATGGAGGAAACAAACTATATAATCAATTTTTTGGAAGGATATTTTTGTTTTGATACCCAACTAAAACATATCCCATCCACTTTAAAAAATGGGAAGAAATTCGATTTTTATCCATTTTTCAAAGTCTATCCACTATCCCTTCCTCGGGATATGTACGATGTACGACCACCTGCAGTCCGAAAACTCGATCGATCGAGTCACAGCTAACAACCAGGAGGAAGAGATGGAAGTGGAAGGTTTGGATGGAGCAACGGCGTCATTGATTTTCTTCGTGGTCGTGGCCATCTTGGTCTTTGGCTGCTTGCAGGTGGTGGTGGTCGGGTGGTGGTCGTGAGTCGGCTTAGGGGGTGTCCAGGTTTGGGATGGAGAGAGGGGTAACGGGTATGGGTATGGTGGTAGGGGTATGGTATGTCATAAAATGGAGATTTCCAGTGTTTTGAATTGTGAATAGGCATTTCTTTATTCGTTACTGGTGAGAATAAACGCAATCTGGTTATAGCCATTTTTGTTATCACAATGGTATCATGTTGCCACCATGTACTTCCTAGCTTGATAATGTTTCGAGTCATCAAGTGACAATGTTTCAGTGAACGTGTCTCTTGTTGGCATATGACATGGAAAATGACGATACTTCTCTGTATAGGCTTGAAGCAAGGTATATCATTCTGAATTCCTACCTATTGTTCTCGGATTGTCTCGAAATCGTGATGACTCCATGGTTTTTTCTGAACTGTCTAGAAATTATACCTTCAGAAACACACAAGAATCTTAGTGAGTCTGCTTACTCTTGATGTGTCAGAAATCCTTTTTTTATTGGCTAATTAGTAGGTATATACCTACATGTTCCAAACATTTTCCAAAGATGTTCCCCATATTAAATATAGATAACTATAGTTCATCCCCCAGTTTTTACCAAGCTGTTTACATATAACCATAGTTCATCCCCCCAAAATTTTCCAAACATTTGACAGAGACATCCGGTTTTTGTGGTGTTTTCCTATGCCAGGCAGAAGTGAACTCGGGTACTCTTGGAAGTCCCACCAGCGCATATTAGAGATGCTGGTTGGTTGGTTGTCAACTTGACGACAACAACAAGGTGGTTGAAGCCCAACAAAAAGCTATACGGAAAAAAAAATCCATGGATTTTTTTCATGGTAAAATCATACGTATGAAATTATATATGAAATTCGTATAATATGACATCAAAAACCAAGAAAAAAATAAATGAGCATAGAGATTCAGGTTCCCCCAAACTAAAGAACACCGGCGAAAAAAAAATAGATCGTGTCCTTTGAACTTGAGGTTCAATGGCTCAACCTGTTGGAAAAGCAATCTGGTTGGTGGCAACTCAAATATTTTTGGAATGTTCACCCCGAACCTTGGGGGTTCCATGATCCAACTTGACGAGCATATTATTGAAACCACCAACTAGCAATCATTTGATCTTGCGCCAAATTGTTGCGCAAGTGACGATGCAAAGCTTAGGGAAATTTGTTCAAATATCGCTTTGACACAAACACTGACCTTTTTCGCGGCATTTTTGCTTGCCCCCCGGAGAAAAGGTGGCAGCTGGCAAACAAGGATTTCCTGAGTGGTCATAAAAATTCATCAACTTTTCCCAGTGGGAAGTTCTTTGATTCTGAGATATTTCCATGTCAAAGGTTTGATTGATGCTTGGCTTGTTGACATCCAAAGGGTTGAGTGACACACATTTCGTGACACTCCTGGAATTTCCCATCACGTTGGTATATATATCTTTGATTTCCAACCATTTTTCCATGGTAAAGATTTGGAGGAATCATCCAACTGAAACAACCCTGAATAAAGATGACTCCCTGAAGTCAACAACAAAAGCAGCTGAAAATGGATGATTGGAAGACGACGAATGCCTTTCCTTTCGGGTTAAAAGGTCCATTTTCAGGTGCGTTTGATGGCTGGGATTGTTTCAGGGAGGGGTAGATTCTCATGAAACAATTCCCTTCCCAAAATCCATGGTTGCCTGGTATATATGTACCTACATTTACCATATATGTTACCCATTCGAAACAACGAACCATTCATGGATCGGAAAATATATACCAGGCAACCATGCATGATATGGGAACTAATTAATAATCCCTATAAAACTGGATAGCATAATGGGTACTAATCCCTATAAAACTGGATAGTATAATCCCATTGAATTAATCAAACCATCCGTGTCCTTTTATTACAAACCGGTACCACAGCCGAGGCCATTCTGGCAGGTCTGCGTGCTGCGGGATGTGGTCCTTCACTGGCCTTGGTGGTTGGGGGGCTCTCGGATGGTGAAGGATATGGGGATTCGGATGCTCCCACCCCTTCTGAGTCATTCTGGTTACACCCCCAAAATTTTTGAAGATAGATACCAAACATCAAGAAACACATATAAAAACCCATGGTTTGGAAAATGTATCTACTTTTTGAATATGGCGATTTTGGGGTGTTTATGGGCGAATTTGGGGGGGTACCCGACAATAAATATGTCATGATGTATTTAATTTTCATTGTGGGGGGATTTTCCTGCAAAGATCTACAAACCTTTTAGTTGCCACGGGGGGGTTGGCATCCTAAATAGGGTATGATCATGGAATGATGTGTATTTTGAAAGGTTGAATCGTTGGATGGAAACTGTCACGAAGTTATGAAGTGGTTTTGAGAGGCACAAACGTTTTCAGCTTGAAAGTACTTGTAATTAGCATGTTGCTTGGTGTTTTTTGTGATACCATTGAGATGTATATAGTTTTTTTAAAGTTTCTGAGCTATATATGTCCTAAGAAGGCCCAAGCTAATCCCTGGCAATCAATGTAAGATATGCTTATTTGCACTTGGCTGGCTAGTTCCGGGTCTTTAATCTAGATAAACATTACCGTATATATATTAATACAATACTCCTTACATCAAGTATTTGGGAAAATTTGCTCGCTGATTCACCCAACCCAGCAGGAGAATTGTAAGGTGAATACATGCCACCATGAGGGGATTCCTGTGAGAATCAGGTAGTGTGCCGTGCATTCCAGAGCCGGCGTCCGGTGTCGGTGTTACATTGGTCACATCCTCAGTCAGAAGGCTTTCAGATTGTGAACTCTGAGTGTTTGAAGTGGTTGTTTTTGAAGCCTCTCATCTTGCCAAACAAAAGAAGGTCAGCATCAGTGGTGAATTGTTTTTTTTTTCAGAACCTTGGAGGGTGATTATGAATGTTTATTTGTAGTTTGAAATGCTCCCTCACCCACTTACATATCACATGTCTGAATATATCTTCCTGGGTGGATCAGAAGTTATACTGTATATTTTGTGTCGTGAGTCGTAAAGTATTGACATTCTCATCATGACATCCATGGCATGTTTTTCGAGGTGTTTGCAACAAGAGGACCGTTTGGAGTCTGTCGATAGATTTTGAAAAACAGCTTTCCGGTTTGTGAAAGCATCAACGTCTAGGTGGTGGTACCCTAAGGATCTTGGACCCTCCAATGGAAGGGTTTGAACCTGTATAGCAGGGTTAGGGTCCTCAAAATAGCCAGTGCTGAGGGTCCAATGATCCTTAGGGTAATATTTTTCAACTGTGTTGCAACCAGGACCTAGTTGAAAGTTTACCCAAACTATTGGAGATGTCAACCACGTTTTTGGGCTCATGAAACATTTGCTTTTGGTCCACCAAATCCTGCCTGAGCCGCTGTGGTAAAATCTCCTATGAATTACCGTACTTTTTTGGCCATCCGCAACTGGTTCGCCAGATGACATGTTGCTGTTGATGAAAGAAATTGTGCAACAGTTTACATATTATGTATATATATACATGTATTGTATATATGAAACCCTATCACACATGAGAGATTCTCCAATGCAGGATTTTCTTCCATCAACAGTCAGGACTATTCTCACTGGCGCATCACCGTTTTGCCATACTCCTGGGATCCGCGTTTTGTATACCTGGAGGTTACCTGGGAGGGAGTAGCTGAGCAGTTGGTGGGGACTATGGATGCAAATGGTGGCACACTTTTGAATATATTTTGTGGAAACTGGTCATGGGAAGTGATAGAGGCATGCATTTTAGGGTACCATCATTTTAGGAAACGCTGAATCCAGGGAACGTATGAAAGGGTGTTGTCAGAGGTTTCAGCCCGGCAGTTCTTAACTTTGCTTGATTAAGAACATGAGTCAGCCAAACGATACGTGACGAAACGATGTTTTGCTGTATGAATGGAACAGATAAACGTTGGGTACACCCCTGAAGTTTAACATGGAACCTGAAAATCAGCCCCTGGAATAGGAGAATCCTTTTGGAAGCCATCATTTTCAGGTTCAATCGTGTTGTTCGGGAGTGTAATGACATGTACTGTATGTGTAATATGTATGCAGTGTTGATGGTTCACCACCACAACCACACATACATATATGACATGTAATATACATATATGACTGTAATATACATATATGACTGTAATGACAAGAGAGGTACTACTGATATCATCATGCTTTTTTGATGTACAAATCATTGGATACTGTAACACTGTACCAATCCCCAGTTGTCTTTTCTTTCCAGGATTGCCGACACCGAGGAGATCAAGTGATCTTGGAGGCCCTGCTCCGAAAACATAAGAAATGCATTTGAACATGCACCCCATAAGGAAGGGCTCTTCAAATTTAAGAGAAGCCATGAAAGCATGAACTAGATTTCATGTTCACAAGTCTAAGACTTAACACAATCAGAACATGAACTGTTGGCATGATTTTGGTTGCACTGATTAGTAACTGATAGGTCACTCAGCTTCCTGATTCCTGAAACAGGATCTGAAACACGGCTCTTTTTTGATGACCTTTGAGGTTGTCAAAACGATACTCCAACTCGCCTGTTGTAAAAAGTTGCAACGAGGCGCAGTTGTTGACCGAAATGAATCCTACTGTCGGATGCTTAGTGGATGAGCTTGGAAGTAGATGGATGAGCTTGGAAGTTAAGATCACTTCATATCACTTGCCGCAATTCTTCGCATGTGTCCCATGTTGGGATCATTTTATTTATGATACATGATTTTATTTATCTAAGATAGTAGAATATACAAATCGCACATGTATCATGTATCTATTATTTGTTATTTATAAAGTATGTACTCTTTGAATACATTTGGATCAGCTGTGGCTACAAACAAGTCCTGCAACGCTTTGCTGTTTTTGGTTGCCCCACTTTTGCCGTGTATTTGTTTGCCTCAAAGCCACGATTCCTTCAGATGGTTTCAACGATATTTTATACCTGGAAAAATGATCCAATGCATCCATTCTCTGAAACTTTCACGCTGAAATGGAGAAAGGAAGATTTTACACAAAATTTGACCCTAATACTTTTGAAAACATGGCATGTTTGTCACTGTGGATCAACCAACTAGCCACATGATCCATGTATGGATTATTTACCTTACACTAGGTCGCTAGGTTAAAAAACATCCGCATGAACCAGGGGAAATGGCAAGGTAACAATTCCCTATATCCATGGGGTCATCTAGGTTTAAGATACACCAAGCTTATGGCTGGATCAACCTACCCCTCGCAATGTAGTTGCCCCCCAGAAATATCTAAGGTTTTAATAGTCGGCCATATGAAGGGAAAGCAATCCCAAAGAATCCATGGAAATTGCTTGGTATATTTCCCGATCCATGAAACACCAATTAAGAAATCCAACCATTCAGAAGGATCGGTATAATATAATACCGTTGGTAACCATGGATGGTATGGGAAATGGTTTTTCACAAGCCCTGATCATTGCTGGCCTTCTGGCCTTGTGACGAGCCGCCATCAGGTTTGGATGGAAGAGGAAGGTCAAGAGGCTGAGATTGCTTTAAGTCGAGTACTACTGGCACATCCTCAGCCGGAACGAGCACATTGGCACAATGGCTTTTATAGCAAGCCCTTTAAGGCGCCAAAATGACCTGTGACCTTGTGATGTTAAGAGACTGTGATTGTAAGGATGGTATTTTTTTATGAGAATTGTGATGTTTGAAGCAATCAATATGAATCAAGATGATGTAAACATGGTTGATATCAGGTGCGACAACGTTTAGGACGAATTCATTTTGTAAGTTTCTCAAAGAGGTCCAATGTAAGGTTTATGTTTGCTTCCGACGCAAATCTCTGCACACTGCCAGGAACGTACGCGCCTTGCAAGGGATGGTGTTGCAGAGCACTGCGAGTGGTTTCGCTGGCAAAAGCCAGATCCTTAGCTTGGATGAAAGCTTTTTGACTAATCTTTACACTGATTTTGCAGAACTCACCGTAAATTGCAAGGTGCTTATGACCTCTGCAGTAGGGAACTAGTGGAACAATCTTGGATGTGATATGTGTCATTCTTTTCCCTGCAAATCTCACAGATGATTCTTCCTCAAACCATACCACTCTCCCCCACATCTTTAAAGTTTATGATATAGAATAACTAGGTGCTGGTTTCAAATATTGTTTATTTTCACCCCGAAAATTGGGGAAGATTCCCATTTTGACTCATATTTTTCAAATGGGTTGAAACCACCAACTAGATAAACTCTTATGAAATCTTGTGTGAAGTGAATTGAAGGGATTCAATTTGCCCTAAAATTACCATGGGATGTCATGGGGTGTCAAGTTGACACCTGTTTTTTTGGCCCCACGGGTGGAGGGTCTGGTGTTTCCATAGGAGGGGTCAGGATTCTTAGGGTGTTTTGTATCATCCAGAATATCAAGGAATACGAACACTGATACAGTAACCCAAGTTGGGTGACGCCCCGTTTTTTGATTTGTCCAACACTGAAAAAGTGCAAATTTTGGTCCGACACTCACACAAGAAGGTTGTTGATAAAGGATCCCATCATTTGGTTTTTTGGTGTGTCATATTCTCGTTGTTTCCAAAATTTGATAAATTTGATTATCCAAAACATCCCCAACCGTCCAAACCAATCGCAATTGGCGTCAACGACTTGCTTCCCGAGGTCCACGCCACTCTCTGCTGAGTCACATGCCAAAGCAGCAGCCACCAGGTGCTTCTTGCCCACCAGTTACCGGTTGTTTTATCTCTTGGAATTCTAACACACCTGGTTTTTGGTAGGCAAAAAAAACATGGAAAACAAAACAAACAACATGATATGCCTGGTTTTTTCCCCTAATTTGGTGTTCATGATTCTTCTTTTCTAAAACTATTTAGCTGTTTCCAAAGATATGGGTACCCCAAAATGGATGGTTTATAATGGAAAACCCTATTAAAATGGATGATTTGGGGGTACCACTATTTTTGGAAACATCCATTTGGGGATGTTCATAGGAAGTCTTGGTGATTTCCTGTCGAGCTTCCGCTACTTACCTGGATCAACGCCTCAGGTCCCAAGTGCATCATCCTCCCCTGCCGGAGGATGATGACGACGAGGCAAGACTCTAATGATTGAAAATGACAACCAAGAAGTGCAGGCAAACTGATGTGTGGTGTTAGTTTGAATGTTGTTCTTTGTCAACTTTCATGTTTGATTTTTTGTCGTAATTGTAGTAATACATATAATTGAATAGCAATGTATGTATTATACACAGGTATGTTTGTTCTTGTTGTGTTTGATTGGCGGTAGTAATTGCACAACTTAACAATATCTTGCGATTTTGAATGCAGCTCTTGAAATTGAAACTGTGGGCATATCTCACAGCTACTGTTGATTTTCATAAATCCGGCGAACCACCTGACATACATGAAACTCAACGCTGCATACCAAATATACCAACCTCAACAGGTGATTCTGTTGATTGTTGTCCATCAACAGTACCTATAGGATCCATGGTTGCCTGGTATATTTACCTACTAATTTACCATAAAAATCAACCATTCATGTAGGTAAATATACCAGGCAACCATGGATCCTATGGGGTATGGATGACTCCATTTCACTAACATGTCATCTGTTTGGGCTCCACTGAAACCAGGAGCCGCCACCGCTGGTGAGCCATGAGTAGGGCAAACAAAAAACACGTGGACCGTTTGCTTCTGCCGCAGTTTGGAGTATTTGTAATCGAAGAAATCCTACAAAACCTTGGATGCATAAAATCCTATGAAAACTGGGACATTTTCCATATCAGCGGAATTCTTCCATAACAGTATGGAAATCATTGGATCATTGAAATGCATAAAGCTGAAGATACCAACATCTCTTGCTAGGTGGTGGTTTCACAAGTTGTTTATTTTTACCGCTATTTGGGGAAGATTCCCATGTTGACTAATATGTAGCTTGAGGTATTTCCTCCCTTTCTGATTCATTTCGAAACATGTAAACTGTGATGCTGTTTGACGGACTCTCGCTTGTGATTAATGGGGGAATCTCTTGGGTGGGCTATGGCAAGAGACTTAGATTTGTGTATATATATATATATAATAAGATATTGTGTGTAAGTTACTGTATGGCAGCTGCATCATACGGAAATGTATATATACAGTACTTATCCTGAAGACTTCAAGGTCGATTCACCTTTCACCTCAAGAGTAACGGCCAAAGGAACCAGCAATCTGACAGGGAATATCCAGGGTGTTGCGCCATGATCAAAACTCTGGGTGGATTCTATACCAGGGATTACAGTATGATTTGTGCACTATGTAGGGATTATGATTTATAAGTCGTTATAAGGGTCCATGTTACTGGTAGTAGCAAACCCAAAAGCGGTATATCACAATGACTGCAGCTTGTCAATGGATCAAGACAGACATGTAGCAATGTAGCATGCCTTTAGGTTGAGGCAAAACAGGAAAAGAAACAAAACGATTTTTCACAGCCACAAAAAGCGTCTCATGCATCAGTAAGATGTTTGTATTATTTCTGGAAATACGCAATCTAAATGAAACGCTTCAAGCGCCTTCGAAGTGGGTAACTCAAAACAAATGCTAAGACCACAACAACGGTGTAACCCGTTGCTTTTACTTCAACCTTTTTTTTTACGCTTTCTTTAGCTACCATTTCCTCCAGTTAAGGTCACTTGTGAGGTTCAGATTTATCAGAACGTTCTCTATGTCAGATGCAGCAGATGCTGTTGAGTCCGCCTTCGCCTTAGTCTCGTCACATGTTTGTGTTTTAATGACAGTGAGTCAGGATGATGGTAAATCATGACCGTAGGGTCCATGGGACTGGATGGGACTGGTATGTTTACCTCCATGAATGGTTTGGTGTTTGTTGGGATGAATGTAGGTAAATATGCCATTCCATGGATCCGATCGATGAATTCGGGATGGTGATAGGACGGATAAAATGTGATGATGAATAATGAGGACTGATGATGACGCCGATGCTGTTGAAACATCTGTATTACATTAACTTAAGGAAACCCACAAGGAACACAACATGTAGATACACAGAGATACCCAATGACTATCAGTGACTTTTTAAGCTATTTTAGTCAAGA
>DF240098.1:0-131926 GCA_000507305.1 Breviolum minutum Mf 1.05b.01
AATTTTATTTGGTTTGGTATGCCTTGCACTAGCTTCTCGCAAGCTCGTAAACACGACGGAGTTGGCCCGGGACCGCTCCGTGACTATGATCACTTGTGGGGCCTCCCCGCACTCAGTCGAAACGACAGACAAAAAGTTTTTACTGGGAATCAACTCCTTCGATTTACAATTCGTTTGTTGACTCTTTGCGAGCGATTTGGTATTCCCTACGCATTGGAGAATCCCTACTCTAGCTATGCTTGGCACATGCCCCCTTTGGCACGATTTATTCGCAAATTTCAACCTTATGTGGTACACTTGGATTTCTGTCAATTTGGTGAATGTTGGAAAAAACCTACAACTGTAATGGGAAATTTCTGGAATGTTCCATCCATTGCCAGACGATGTTCTGGAACCTTTGGCAAGTGTTCAGCCACCTTTGCCCCTCATGTGCCCCTGACAGGCTTGGCATCCAATGGACTTTTTCGAACGTTGCTTGCTCAGCCGTATCCGCAAGCGTTGGCACATCTTGTGGCAGCAAACGTGGCCAAGACCATAACTTCATGATTATGGGTTATGGGTTATGGGACTTTGATTTGTGGCCAATCTCTTGGAGACATTGGCCTTGACACCTTTCTTTTGGCCTGAAGGGCCTGGTCATTTGAAACAACTCAGATTCGTCTGGCAGTGCAGTGAAAAATGGCCGGAAAGGTGTGGAATCATTGTTTCTGCTTGCAGAGGTTTGATGGAACTTGGAGGACGGCTCATCGAATGCCTGCCGTCTTTCTTTCTCAAGTGTCGCAACTCCGCCACCATCCCCACCACCACGACTTTGATTTGTGGCCAATCTCTTGGAGACATTGGCCTTGACACCTTTCTTTTGGCCTGAAGGGCCTGGTCATTTGAAACAACTCAGATTCGTCTGGCAGTGCAGTGAAAAATGGCCGGAAAGGTGTGGAATCATNGTGGAATCATTGTTTCTGCTTGCAGAGGTTTGATGGAACTTGGAGGACGGCTCATCGAATGCCTGCCGTCTTTCTTTCTCAAGTGTCGCAACTCCGCCACCATCCCCACCACCACGACTTTGATTTGTGGCCAATCTCTTGGAGACATTGGCCTTGACACCTTTCTTTTGGCCTGAAGGGCCTGGTCATTTGAAACAACTCAGATTCGTCTGGCAGTGCAGTGAAAAATGGCCGGAAAGGTTTGGAATCATATCTATGTTGATCCCGAACTGATGTTTAATCTAGTCAGTATTGCGATGGTTCCTCCAGACCTGCAGCAGGTTTGGCACTAACATTGGTAGTTTGTTAAGGTTTACTGGTAACATGGAACTGTTTTTTTGAGGTATTTTTATAGACTCACTCAACGAGAATCTTGGATCAGAAAATCAAGGGGAAACCACCGAAAGAAAGGTGCCGGCACTCCATCCTGTACCCTCTCAAAGCGACATATTAGTGAAAGTTAGTGGCATTGGGAAAAGAAGCAGCCCCCGCCTTACCACTGACTTGGGATATGCAGAAAATTTATCTATGTTTTGGAGTTTTTTTTGGGGGGGAGGGAATTCTTGGGTCAAAGATTTCTTCCTACCAGACGTGGCAGTGTTAAATGCACCTGTTTTGACTGGTTCTGTGCCATGTTGTTTATCCACAGTGTAGCTATTGATAACTATTGTATGTTTATCAAAGACAGTCAATGGTTATGCGATGCGCTTTGGACGGCAGATGCTTTACACAATTTCTCTGGAGCCTGACTTGCCCTTGAATGTCTCAAGAAGTGACAAATGGTTTGTAACTAACTAGCTTAATCTAGCTCTCACACACACACATCATATTCATATTGCTTATGCAGACAGCATTTGATATGGGGTGTTGCTTTTAAAGAAGTACACACACAGCTACCTTTTGGATTTTGTATTGAATTATATATATATATAGTACATGTGTGTGAGTGTCTTATCAAATCCAAAACGTAAAAAGAATCATGTGTATATGATCATATATAATAATGACACTCATCATTTCATTTATATATTTGCATCCCTGCATTACCCTATGTGAAATGAATGTTTATACATATGCATACATTATTTCACTATTTGTCTAGTCTTTGACTTTCAGCTTGCTGAAACGTCCCTCGCTCGCCAGGTCTTGGCACCCACCTGGGATCAACTGGCAGAGAAGTTGCAAGGTGCACCGGTACCTTTCATTGCTGGATAGTCCGCCGCTTAAACGATTTCTAAGGATTTTGCTGGGTGCTTCTATGATAGCTCTGATAATATGTGAAACAATAAAATGAGTACCATGTTTGCTCATGACGCTTCTTTGAAATAACATTTGCAAACCATATAAACCGAGACAGGTGTTTGATGATATCATTAACGCATGCAGAAAGGATAACAAAAGCATCAGTCGGTTGCTCATATGAGGCAGCCGTTGGAAGGGATCCCAAATGCCAAAGGAAGTTTACCAGATGTCACTAGCATGATGTAGGCAAGTGGGACAATTACAGTCGGTTACAGTGGAGTGAACCATCACAGGTGAGATGAAGCTTGGGAAGGTGGACTGTACAGAGGCAAATTGCTACGCCTTGGTCGTTGTCATGAAACAGGGATGGTTGGAAGGGAGGTTCTGCTATTGTTTGTGAGCGACTCCTGTTGCGACTCTGACATGAGGGCAACCTGGGTGAGTGTGAGTGACTGTTCATTCACAGATGAGGTTTGAGGTGGTTAGCACCACACCTCCAAAGCCACTCAGCACCACGCCTGACTTGCCCCAGTCGCAATTTCTGAGCAACATCTTCGGCATCCACGGCTATCCCACTTTGCTGATTATTTCCGAGGGAAAGATGTGAGCCCACAGAATCGGTGCCGTTTGCACTGGGTGGACTGAAAAAATGGGGGGGCTGGAAGAAGTGTGTGAAGTGTATGTGTCTAGCACACTCCAATTTGGCTCAGTTTTTTATGGGAAGACCACGCAACGTAAAGCGTAGAGACTTGAAGCATCAATGGAGCTGTTCATGATGGCGGCGGCAGAGGTACTCCTTTTCTGGGCGCCGAAGTCGCTTGCTAAAGGGCTGAGCACTGACACAGCCTGGCAATGCAACATTTTGCACAGTTCTTGCGCGTGCACGGTGTTTCGTAGGATTCTTTTGTGAGAATATGAATATAATGTTTCTTTTTGTAATCATTTGGGAACAATCGTTGGCACGCAACTTCCTTCACCCTGTCTCTTCTCAGACAGTCCTGCAGAAGTAGTTCTGGTCAGGTTAGGGAAATGGAATGTAACAATGTGCTGCCATGTGGCACGTGAGGTCCAGAAACTCTGCTGGAATGGGCGCAGGGAGGCAGGGAACGCATGCTAGTCCAATTGTTCGGGAAAGGTATTGTCCTTACTACCTTTATGACTTGATTTGCAGCATCAGAAGCATAGAAGAGCAAAAATCAAAAGAATAACATGTGTCCACCATGGAAATTTGACCACACAGGTTACAAGCAGCAAGAGCCTTATGCTTATCCTTTTGACAAGCCGGAAGCTCAGCAACATTTCAAGGTATACGCCCGATCATCATTTGAGGACGGCTCCGAGTCTCTGGATTTGAATGGTTTCTATGTTTAGTGCTTCTTAAGTCATCAACCTACATCAGCTTTCTGTGTGAAACACTTCGGCATGACAGAAAATATTGGTCCTTTTTGAGGTCCTCCAACTATTACATGGCGGTCTGTGGTCCCCAGCAACAATTCATCCACACCGGGGTAGGGGTGATGTGGGGATCCCGAGGTGGTATAGTTAATCATGATGCAACAACTATTGGGTGTGTTTTTTCAAAGGATGGTAAGGAACCAAGGGCTTTCAACCCCTGCCGCTTGCCAATCCCATTGAGAAAGCTGAGGGCGTTCTTACCCGGCCCCTTCCGCAGGCGGCATCCACCGCCCTGATGAAATATGGGTCACTCAGCTCAGAGAAATGCACGTTGGAAAAAAATCTGGATAGAAAGTGAGATATAATATAAGGGTAGCTGCATGAGCAGTCATAGCCGGGCATTTTTGTTGGAAGCATGGCGAACGAGTGGCGTTATCACTGTTTTCTTTGTCATTCTCTTCCAATCTCAGGTTCTACATTATTGGAGTTTCTCTCGTGGGCCTTGGCGCCCTAGTATGCCGCTGCCCTAGACCCTTTGGTCTGGCACTTTTCTGCTGGCCGCTTGTCGCCACCGACAATGTACGATGCTGTGCATGATGATGCAATCAGGAAGCTTGTGGCAAATTGAAAACAAACTAGGTCTGTGAATATAATACTATACAATTATTATTACCATTATGCATAATCATTCAATTTATATATGCCAGACATATGCATATGATCTTGGTGGTTGGAAGCACTGGTGTGGCCCAGCTTTTGGAGAAAATGAATGTCGTTCATTTCACAATGCCTATGGAGCCACCCCAGCATGGTTACCTAGTCTCTGTATCATTTCGCATCAAGGGGCAGGGTCCAAGTCGCCCTTCCCAACTACTGTCCATCCAACTGCCGTACAAGTCTTGAGAGGAGAGTTTGGTGGCTCCACACACCACCCATGTCATATCATGCCAGCTTCACGCGCTAAGGCTTTCTGGATACATCTTCACCGGAGGACGTGAAGAATCGCAAAGAAATGGAGGAGTCCTGCGGGTCATGGAGTGACATGGAGTCCTACATAATGCAGGTTGAGGGAAACCACTTTGGATGGCCTCGACTTGCAAGCAACATATTCTAGTATTGTGGGTCTTAGAAGATTTCGAAGGAGTAAGAAACCAGCTTCAACCGGGTCAATCAGATATTTGGATGTATATTTGGACACAAGCAGTGCATTTTCAGTGAGATGTGCATGTCAAAATGGAGAACACAAAAACTTCTAAATCAATCTACATGAACTCGGTGACCTGAGAGCCAGGAGAGGCTGAGAAGGCTGGAGTCTGACACCTCAGTTGGGATGTCCAAAGAGGTGATGGATCGACAGAGATCAAATGCTGAGGCAAGAGGCTGAGGCCAACAAGCAGGCGACGGCTTCACAGGATTCGAAAAGGAACAGGTTTCTTGAGGCTATCATATGTGGATTTCTGTGTGCTGTAGCCCAATTGTTGTACAAGCAGATATGATATACTGTTTATATATAAATTTAGATATACATAGAGTGTTTTTGATGGGCATACACCCATACACTAGCCTACACACATGCATATGCAACATGAATTATGTCTCCTCTCTCTCTCTCTCACTCACTCTCTCGACTCTGTCTTCTTCTATCATCTTTTATTGAATGACTCTAGGGAGAATGGCGTAGTGGCTGCTTCTCAAGACCTGCCTTTCAAGCAGTCAGACATGTCATGAGACCTTTGACAGCTTCCGGCGGCAACACCGTGTGATTTTTTTCCTAATTGGTTTATTTACGGTACTACGTGTTTTTTTGTTTAAATCTCTGCCCGTGATTGCCTGTATATCTGCCAGGCGGGGAAAGAAGGAGCCGAATCCAAAAAGGATTCCTAAAGACAGCGTGATCATAACACAGACCGAGCCTGCTGAGCGCAATTCACCAGGTCGTTGAAAAGGGAGCTGCCGAACGCAGTCTCTCAAGATGGCATGCAACTTATGTATCTCTTTTTTGGGGGCCAGGAGCGATATGTGAATCACCCCCTCACACTGTGGCAGAAAGATTCAGATATCTTTAGTGGGCTTGGGTTGGGGCAAAGCAACTGTATGGAAGATATCATATCTCATTAATTAGATATACAATTAAATGGATTTGGATGGACAAGTTTTTCCGGGATTTTAGATTTCGCTTGAAATACCAAAGATCTGTGCTGTGTTGGAGGGGTAGGTGTGCTGTACATCTTTTGATTGGAAGTTTTTGATCGGTGCTGGTTCTCAACAGTGTTGCTTCTACTCCAGTCCGTTCAGTATGACCAACAGAGGTCGCCACTTCGGCTCCTTCGTGGCGAACTCAAACATCTCATTCACCATAATCATTGAAAATGACAAGCCCCTCAAAGTATGTCGAGACATCACCTGACTATCCATGGATCGGAACGTGGACTACTTGTTTGCAACACCTCTCAAACAGTGAAAGACATCAGGTCACAGAAAATATGGAACACCTGGAGCACCTGGACCTTGAGGTTTGCTAAAATAATTAAATTTGAGTTGACATATCACCTGCAAGTGATGACGACTGGCTCTGGTCCTTTGGTGTTGTTTATTTTCCACAAAATCCCAACACCTCCAGCTCCCCGCTGCCAATTGAGCCATGCTTGGATCTTCTGGTTTCGCAGTCCTTCGAGAGCGTGAGGAAAGCGAGGTGGGTCAGAGCCCGGGCGGAACGCCTTTTAGCCAAGTGTTAAGACAAAAGTGGAACAAAGGTAACCAAAACAAAGAAGCAGCGAAGAAGCTGTGAGAAGGATAAGGGAGCCCTTTTTCCATTTTTTTCACATTTTCATATGTTGCAGCGTGAGCTGGTGGGAGTGCATCTCAAAATGCCTGCCTTGGCGTGTTTGTTTACTATTTTTCCGGAAGGTACAGGCTATCTACAGACTGAGTTGAACTTGACTTGATCTATCTCTTTCCATGTTGTGTTTGGATTTGTAGACGGGCAATAGGACAGTTTGGAATTAAATGGCATAATGTCTTTTCTGGATTATTCTTTTGCAATGCATGTAGCATTCCAAACTGAACACAACTAAGCACAGAATTGAATAGAATATAGACAATCGGACATCAACACTCATCAGTCTGCTTCTGACAGAGATGAATTCAGTTGTTCCCGAGAAACATTTGCAAACCGAAACTCTAATCCTAACACATCATCTTCTCCAGATCGCCCAGTGTGTGACATCGATCGGAAGCTTCAGAAACACCCGTTTTTCCATCGCCAGGATGGGCAGCCTTTGCCAAATGGCAAGCTTTCTAGCCACTCCCACGGCAAGGAAGCGGGGCTGGGTATATTCCCCCATCTCTACCATCGAAGTGCGATATGAATGGATATTGATATGACTCATGATGCCATTTGGTGATCATGTTTTCCCAACAATTCCCAAGTCTTGGGAGCTTTTTTCAATCAGCTGTAACTTTGAAGCCATGGGGCCCCCGCAACCTCCCGAAGAAGACAGACACTGAGGTGACACCACCGCAACAGATGCCGCCTCCGATTCCGATGGCGACAACGAGGCCAAGTGAGCCTAAGTGTTTCGTCAGCTTGCTGGAGGGTTAATAATGAGGCGAATCATTTGTGGCTCCTTTGATGTTTTTTCACCATCATGACCAAAGTGGATGAAGCTGTTATAGCATATGGATGCATATGGTAGTCAGTATAGAATAGCAATCATTCATAATCCCGACCTGAGATCCTACTGTATTTCTTCTATACAAACACACTTTGTGAATGGCAATTGCTGTTGGTAGTCGCTGGTATATGTATCTACTCCGATATGCTGCGTTTGATAAGTTTGAATTATTTTGAACGAATGTGAGCTTACATACGTATTTGACAGTATGTGATAGATACACCAACTACGACTTGTCTTGCAATTGTCTTGCATAATTGCCGAAGGACATTAGAAAATACTTGTGGCATGACTTGCAGTATGTAAGGCAAGTACGTATCTTGGTCGAACATTCCTGAACAACGCGCATCCAATGAATTTGCTTGTCTTGAGGCAGATGCACAAAGCGAAGAAGATTTGCCGGATACATGCGCAACGACAGGGCGTCGAGTGGTAAGGCAAAGAACTGGAAGAACATCTCCTAGCACTGCCGTTCGGTTCGCTTCAAAATTCGTGGTTGTTTGGGGGGAGTTCCTGGCAGGTCCTCTTAAAACTACAGTTATATTTCACAATTTCAGGTTCGGTGTTTTTGAGTTTGATTTGGCAAGATTCGTGAGTACAGTATGTACATCTGTAATGCTGACTGGGCCACTTGACATGGATGTAACGTGGCCAGGTTGGAAGGCAATGCGCTGAGCTTATATCGTCAGGAGCGGGGTGTGTCCTTAGAATCCTTGGCGAAGGGAAGCCTGGCGCTGGCAGAGGCGTAGCTCGGCTTTAGATGGAACACAGCGGTTGATCATGACTGAGTCCCAGCTCAGTCAGTAGCCGACAAGGAGAGCGATAATGACACCTTTTTCATCATACATTGTCAGTCATAATATGTCACGATCATATACGATCATAATCACAGATGAGAATGATATAGAATGATTGATCATCCAATACGTCATGATCATCAGGATCATGATCCTCCTCCTCATCATCTTCATATGGGGAACCATCTTAGATGCAATCGTTGCATCTCCAAGGTCTTCGCCGGTGCTTCACTTTGATGACCTTTGCTCTCGCGGTGTGGACGTTCGTGTGGCCCGTGCAGCCCAGCGCTGTGCTGGTGGTCATAGTGCCACCACCGCAGTGCAGGAGGGGTGTCTAGGACAGGGACTGCTTGATGTTGAGGTGTTTCAATTTCCAGCCCATTTCGGTCTGTTTGTGGTTTGGAGACCTACCTGCAGGCTGAATGCTGGGGTCAGCTACTGAAACTCCGCGATGGAGGCTTGGGCATGGCTGAAATGGGGTGTTTGACTAGTTAGCTGGGCTCTGTTTGTCCTGCGCTTGTTGCGTAGTGGATCCTGATCCCCCTTCACTCTAGACTCTAGACACCATCAAGCAGGAACATCACTTAGAAAAGAATGGGAACTTAGTGACTTAGTGATGCTGAGCTGCAGCAAATTGGCCCCAAGCCTTTCATCCTCACTCAGAGGTGCTTTACCAGACGTCCCGGTGGAGTCCCAGCTACGGTGCTGGGCCAAGACGGCCTCGCAACAGCTGAACGAAGCACTCAGTGTGCCGCTGCCAAAAGCTCGGCCGGAGGTCCGGTTGGGGGGATGTCATGTCGATGAGAGGGACGTGCGCTGAAATTCATTGTTTATTTGGTTATATTTGTTTGATACTGTATTTGTTAAATTTATGTTTAAACGAGAAATCAGATGAAAATATATAAAAATCGATTCAAACTTTAGCGTTTTTTTTCTCATGTTTCTGTCCAAAAAACATGGATAGATTCCTCATTTCACCCAGGTGTGTCCTGTGTTTACGTACTATAAGGTATTTTGTCGGTTTTTTCAGGTTTTTCCGCCCATTTATCGAGGACTTCCAAGTTCCTTTGTTCGTTTTTTACCAAAGCTTCACCCAACGGCAGAATGGTATGAAATTCCGTACCTATAAAAAGACCTGCAAAAGTTTGGTTCTACAAAGGGCCTTCTACTAACGCCTTGTTGTTGGAATTGATGCTGGATGTCCAAGTTCTCCAGTTGGTACCAGTGGGATGACCTGACCGATCCCGCCATACCAGGAGGATTGGGAGCCAAACATGCCCTTCGATCCGTCCTGCAGCCGGTGTGAAGTACGAGAAGGACCCTCCGATGGATCAAGCATAGGATGCAGTGAAACAAGTTCTCGGAGGCATCAAAATTGGTGAGAAAAGGCAGCAAATTGCACCTTCGTTTTTTTTGGCTGATTTTGTCTTGTGACCTTGTTCTTTGTCTTGTGACTTTGTTCTTGTGACTTTGATTATGTTCCAGCATTGTGTTGATCTTAGATCATCTTCGGTGGTGATACTTCGGCCCCCTTTGAATTAACACACAATCGATAGATAATTACTTCCATCCATCCTGCTGGTAAGGACGTGACCTGGTAGGCATCGCTCCAACAGGGAGTGGAAAGACGTTGGGTAGCCCAGCATGCAACAAGAGAGGAGGCTCCCACTGTTTTTGATTTTGTTTAGGAATACTGACCCCCGACCTGCTCATAGTTCGGAGAGGGAGAGCAGTGTATATTGTGTACAACGTACCTATCAGTACCTCTCACTGTACTGACATGATTGAAGTATCTCGAAATTAGCTACACCGTCATCCCTAGAAAGCAGGCCCCCAAACGGACCAAATACTTCGGACAAAGAAGTTTCCAGGAACATTGCTCCTGCATGATAGAAATCGTATGGGAAAAAGGAGGCCGCATACAACAACATACATCTTGGTCGACCCCAAGTCGATCCCTTATGGTCAGATTGGCCTATTTGCTGCCACTCTTGGCTGATGGACTTTGCAAGGCACTTTTTGCATTGAGAGGGAGGGAGAGCCAACTTTGGCCTCAAGTTTTTCTTCGTTTGTTTGAACCTTTCTGAACACATAAAATCGGAAAACTTTATTTGAATTATCATTGGCTGATGGACTTTGCAAGGCACTTTTTGCATTGAGAGGGAGGGAGAGCCAACTTTGGCCTCAAGTTTTTCTTCGTTTGTTTGAACCTTTCTGAACACATAAAATCGGAAAACTTTATTTGAATTATCATGACGCTGTGAACATTCAACGGTGCCTAGGCGGGACGATCCACGGCACCATGGCCAGGTACAGTGCTCCACAGCACCAAGCGTTGATTCCATCTTCGAACGCTTTCAGGCGTTGTATCCCAGGCTGGGGTCGGCTCTGCTCGAGGTGTTTGAAGATGGAACCTTCAGCTTAAGAAAGTAGACCTGAGATCCCTTCGAAATTTGCGTTCAAGTAAGTAGTCTCCAAGTCATCATCCAAAAAGGTCGGCCGGATTGCACCAAACCATGTATAGCGAAACAGGGATCACAAAAAAGATACTGACCACCATGCCATTGATGATTACAAAACAGTGCGAAACGATAGTGGGCTCATTTATTTTTCCGATATTCTTTTGGCAAAGAAGACATTCTAACCGCTCCTCGTATAGGTTCGGCATTAAAAATCTGCCACAGCAAGAGCCATGGCACCCAAGTTCATCTAATAGCCTCACATGATACAGTTATGCAGGTCATTCGAGGCTGGCCGCGGCAGGCGGGCTTGCTGAGAAGATGGAGGAACATGATGCAGTACCCAATCAATCCCACTCAATTACTAGAGTGGAATGGCTTGTGATATCCTTATGATGTCGGACTGATGAATTGATGGATGTATCTACACCCTTCACAAACAAGGACTACCAAGACTCTTGAGATACAGATGACGATTAGCCGTTTGCTCCTTTGTTTTGATGGCTTTTTGAGAATCTGTGGTTGATGATGTGATCTACATCTTGATTTCATTGCAAACCCAATGGCAAACTGAAACTATTGCCACACTTCTCGCGATCTGCCAGCAATGACACCATCCTCAATCGGCTGTGCAAAGTCTATGCTGAGAAGAGGAATGAAGAGGTCATGAAGGTGGAATTTTGGAGTGACTTTTGCGCAACTGTAGTCCCCGCCTCATGTAAATATTGAGTTCATGCTTTCCCATCATTGAACAGAGATGTTAGATGATTTCGTAGTGACTACATCGAGATCAGGATGAAGAGAAGTCAGGCGTCACCTGATGAATGTCCCATGATTTGCAGGCCATGACACAGGTGGCAAAAAAAGCAGCAGCGGGCAGCAAAGATGAGGCAAACATGGTGTCGCTACTCCGCAATGTGCCCATGGATCCCATACACCCATACAGATGACATCACCTGTCCCATCTGATCCCTGTGCTAATAGTATCTAATAGTATTATAGCATCATGTATGAACTTTTCTCATCAGGAGGCTTTGATCCGAATTTTGAAGTGATGTGCTTGTTCATGTGCCATTCGCCGTTGTCCCCAAGACATCCCAAGAGGCACTGCGAGATGCTTGGTCTCGAGTGTTGGAGGAGATTGACTCTGAAGGTCCTCAACCCGATTGGTCGTTGCCTACTAGATCCCAGCATCTCAAGACTCAAGGTGTTATGGTCATCAGTGTGCACATGGATCTTAAGACGACTAAAGGTGAATTGTGGGATGATGGTTTTCCGTTTATTTTGGAACCTTTCCCGTTTGGATAAGCGATTTTCCGTGATTTTTGAGAGTCCAACTCGGTGAATTACAGGCCGGCTCCGACCTGCAGGGCCCGCAAGCCTGGAAAGCAGGGCTTCGGGGATGATGTCATTTAGTGAAATGAGGATCTGGCCAGGGGAATAGCATGAAAGAGGTGGTGCTTGATGTGGCCAACTCACCAAATCTAGCGGAAATCGGCCAATTTGTGGGTGAAATATAGTGAACTGATGCAACAATTCGTGCAAGCTGTTGTAGTTGCAAGCTTCCAGGTGAGTTTTCCCCAGTAAATCTGTCAAAAGGTGGCAAATTGATTCGGGCCAAGAATCTGAATTCACTTTTTTCGTGCAGGTGAGTTTGAGACCTTGCCTTACTGCCTTGACCAATTGTTGGTTCCAAGGTTGGTATTGGTGCCCAGCCGTGAACTCGCCCAACAGGTGGGTCAGGTGCCATGAACGTGGTGGCACAAGCAGAGGAGACAAGAAGCGCAGGTCTAGAAGTCTAGCACCGAAATAGTGCCATGAAAAAATGCTTTTAGCTTGGATGAAGACATGACAAGTAACATGTAATATGAAGCAGGGTCTTCTGACTTCTTTAGATTTATATATTTACAGTAGTCTTTCTTAGTATTTTGTGTCCATATATGCATGTATTTTACGCCAAAAAAACTACAGTGTCGCTGGCTCCCCCTTTGGCGGTCAACCTATAGATACAAATAGATTATCAGAGGATGATGAGACCATTTCCTGACAGATTGAAGCCAAGCTTCTGAAGCCGTTCCAGGTGGCCAAAGACTTGGGGTGCTCCTGCAAGGTCATTTTAGGTGGAGTCGATCACCTGAGGCGTGGGTAGATCCAACCATCTTCAAGAAGTTTTTGGGCCACCAATCTAAATTGGCGTGTGGTACCATGGAGTGGCCATAAAATTCCCAGAAACAAACAAACAATTTCAAAGGGTAGGTACTTTAGAAGATGCTAGAAGATACAGTAGTCATTTAGTCTTCCCCGTGGCCAAAGCACTTGCAGGCAACGTGAACAGTTGAAGGTCGAACGTCCTGCACTGCTAGCCTGGACCTCATGGGGTTGATTCTCCTGTGTAGCCGCAGATTGATTCCTCTGAAAGCTGCAAATTTGGCAAAGAAAAGGTAGCACTCTCGAAGGAGTCACTTTTACATACTTTTACTTTCTCATCCATTACAGGCATTCACCTAGGATTCCGGTGGATTCTTGATGATTTTTGCAGCTGGAAACATGAGATGCAAACTTACAAAAGATTCACGGTCAGCGTGTCGTTTTGACAAGTCGTTTAACGGGAAGCCACTTTCAAACAAGAACCTTTATACCCTCAACAGATCTGATCTATCACCACAAATGGCATCACTGCAAGAGCTATGGGCTGGTTCTTGTGATGCTTGGATCTCACCTTTTGGTAGCACCAGCTGCGTGTACATGCGACCAGTTGAGGTGGGGGGTGTGGCATGTTGATGGCATGAACCTGAAGAATTAATTGCTAGTTCAGGAAAATTCCGGAAGATGGGATGTTCGGCATTGTCATTAAACTGTGAGTAGATATGGTATGGTACAGCATGGTACCATGTATTTGTGTGGTGTTTTAGAGGTCGACTCCAGGATATCTTGACACATGTTCCAAGTTTGCAGGGAACGCCTGATGACTGCTTGCCTATTCCACCATCATGGGTCGAAGCTTGAAAGCATTGGCAGGTTGTGAATCAGGCCCAACTTGGTGAAACATGTTAAACAAGTTTGTTATCTGCACATATATTATGAACCATTGTACATACATATGGATTTATGATATATTGTGTGTGTATATTATGTATTACAGTATTCATGTCAATTCAGGATTGTTCGGTGCTTAAGTTGCCAGCTACATATCCGATTGAAACCAATAAAAACAGTTGACTATCGACCTTGGAAGCATCAGGAGTGGCCAAAGGAGGGAGCCTTTGGAGTTTTCGCCCTCACAGCCACCGAGCCGATGGGTGAAAAGCCGCTGTGTCCTGCAAAAGTGGAAAGATGGCATCAGTAGGGGAGAAAAGATACTGTGACTGATAATCTGATAATTGGTCATTCACTGATTCTGATTCTGCATGGCTGACACTATTTGATATCTCCTGTTCAATCATGCCATCTAAAACAACCCCAGCTGCGATATGTGCAGTAACTCTTGCTTGCTGGCCGTGAATGAGCTATACGTGAATGAACCGCAAGCATGAGAAGGTCCCCTAGTTGTAGAATAGGGGTGGCCATCCCTGTCTTTTTGGCTTGCTTCATGTATCAACCTGTCAGAAATAAATCGATGCACCTCACTATGTGACTTGTCACGACAAACAAACGCACTTGTCACTTGTTCATAGTGCTTTGATCCTTTGTTGCATTGTTTGGCAATGGCTGAGGATCATTGATTCCCAACCGGATCACTTGAGTACAACATGACATGATCAAACCATTGGCTCTATGTTCGGGCCATCTTGCTGGACCATACCCCTCATTAGAGTCCTATCCGGCCAATCCTTAAACATCACTTCAGGCAGTCGCCAGAAGCCAACGCTTTGGCGATGACAGAACTGGAGAAGGAATTGCAAGAGCTTTGTCGAGGAACCTTGGCTGCTTATGGGCTGAGGTCTATACCAATAGAGACACCGCCGTCAGCAACACCCGCCACACAACAAGTACATTACATAGACATAGAGCAGGACTACCTGAGGATCCAGAAGAGGAACAGGATGAGAATGATTAAATCAATCATAGAATGATATCAAATAGCATAATGCACAGTAAACAAATATATATATATATACATAGATACAATAAGTCACACATCATTACATTTTTTATCATCTATCATAAAGAGTATATCTTTGTCATGCACAAGATGTCCCACAGTCACAGCAAGCCAAGGGACCACGACTCAAAGCGGAAGTGGCACTGAAGACGTCAGAAGGTTTTGGCGGAGTTTTGGTTTCCACATCAAGGCCGGTCGTGGGGGAATTGTTTTGGAGAGGCTATAGTATATTTATTGTAGCAAGGGAGATTCTTACACATCTTATCTTCATTTTTCCTGTGTTTATGTGCATTGGATTGAATTGGGTGCCAGGCTATCTAAGAGTCAAAGCTAGAAAGATGAGGCTGTGATCAACCCTATCCTGCACTGGATTGCAACAGATCTAGCTCGCCATGACGTTCCTGACCGGCAGCTCCGCAGGAGGGTTGGAGAGAAGATGGCTACACTCTGGTAGCCGAGGCATGCCAATCATGAGGATGGGAGTGCTATGACTGAGCTCCACTTTCCACATGCGCTGAGTTCCTTTGTTCGCTAAACAGGTAAGTAAGAGATTGTCATGTTTAATTAGTGTCATACATACCATTGTGCTACCTATTTCAGAACTTAGTCACACACTGGATTGCTTAGTTGGGAAAACTGGATTGACATCGGTATTCACTGACTTTTGTCAGATGCTTCAATGACTCGTTCGCTCCTTTTTTGTTTAGACAAGTAGTTAGGGCAATACTTACTAATATATTGGTGGGTTGGATATTGATGTTTGTTACTTAGTCCATCACCTTTAGTTCATGAGTTGCGTACTGCAGAAGCTCGCATGAAATCACCAAGCTCTTTTCGTATTTTTTCGAGGCCTCCGAAGCCATGCGTTTAGCACGCAAGCAGCTTGGATGCAGAGAATGGCATGCCATTTTTGTTTGGGGGCGAATGCCGAAGTGTTAGAGGTGACATTCGCTATGGGAATTTAAGGATACCCCACCGAATGCAGGGTTTTTTGCTTTGGATTCGGATGAATTCAATTGCCAAAAGCCTCAAACAGTTTTTCAACAAAAATTCCCTTGTGTCCTTTTTGGCTTCAGCATGCTGCTCCTGATACGAACGGATCAGCGTTTCGCCGCCGGTTCTCCCAGGTACCGGCAGGGTGCCATCTATAGCTTTCAGCTCGATGGCTCGGGGATGACCCTTCGGAGGAGAATGGGGACATGAGCTGACGATGGCGAAGGCATGCCAAGATATTGAGATGATCCAAATGGAATTCAGGGGCATGTTTTTTGGTGATAAACTTTAGATCACATCACCTTGAAGCACTCGTGTGTAGCTTTTGGATGCTTTTGGCATTGGGGGTTTTTGTTGCATGATTATATTCATGTTGGGTATGCCAATTGGACCACATCACTGGAAGTGCACAGGGTTGTGCGAAGGTGTTGGGTCAAATCCGGTGTTCTTTTTGCGGGCAAGCAGCGTTGCCGCCCTTCAAGGTCTTGAGATATGCTTTTGATTGGTTGTTTCATGTTGTTTCAACATCTCCCCAAAGGTCAGGTCCACGTGTAGAGGACCATGTGGACGTGCTCGCAGTATGATCGCGCAGGAGAACCGTCCCTGTTTGTTTACCAGACACAGAGGCAGATGTACTGATCGCACTCTGCGAACGTCCTGAGAGCGTGCTTGCAGACCCAAGCGCTTGGGGATCACAATTTGGGGAGAAACTCGCCTCTGCCAGCGAGGTAGACTGAGCGCGTTCGATGCTTTGAGAGGAAAACAGAGAGTGAGAGTGAGAGGGAGAGAAGTGGACTTAGGGCGAGACTTGCGAAAGTTGCGGCAGTGCAAAGGTTTCCATGAGCACTTTGTTCCATTCCACTGCTCTACATCATTGAGGTGGCAACACCAGGGCGCTTAAGAGCTTTGTGTTGGACACTCAAATCAGCATAATGATGTGTCATGATGTGCCATTGCTTCTTGATTGTTGTTGAATAGGGTTCCGACAGGCTAGGTGATCCAAATGGAGATTGTTTCATTCACACAGGAAGCAGAAAAACAAGTCCTCCCAAGACGACGGCAAAACATGGGATGACCGTAGAAAAAACATGGGTGTTTCCTGGGAAAAATCACGCCTCCACAGATTGATTTCTCATGGTCCCGCCGGTCCTCTGCTCTTGTTCTTCGGTCCTTTGGTTCGTTATTTGCTCGAAAGACTGAACAATAACGCCAAAACGGAAGAAAGGATGGAAGAGAGGCAAGCCAACTTCCATGGCGTCGCTGAAAAATTTGTTTGACAAGGACACTGAAGTAAATGAAGTTGTTATGCAAATTCTCACGAAACAACGTGGTACACCATGCCCACCAAGCACAATCATGCGTTGAAAAAGTTTTGGGAAAAAGATGCGGAAGAAGATGGAAGAAGAACCAAATAATTTGAGTTCAAAAAAGGGGAGGCGAAAGAAACGGAAGAACTAGAAACAAAAAACAAACCTCGTAGATGATTGGTGAGATTCAAGTACCTCCACCGCCTGACGTACGAAAAGGAAGACCAAAAAAAGAAGTCGCCTAACAATTGAAACCAACGATTCAAATCCCATCAAATCCCTAAATTTCTTATTCCAGGAAACTCAGAAAACCCAAGACAGCCCCATTCCAGAGCAGCCTGTGTGTCTACTGAGTCTACTTTATCTTTCAGACCTACGCATTACACGTCACATGCACGATGTACCTGTAGTGGGGCTCTCTATTGGACAATGAGGAGCCGAGCCGGAGAGAGAAAGGAGAGCACAGACATGATGCCTACTGGCTCTTTCGACGAATGCCGTTAGAGTCATGTTTAGAGGGCGTCTCTGTGAGACGGTAAGGAGCCAAGCCCGATAGAGAGAGAGAGAGAGAGACATGATGCATGATATGTGGCCCCAGGATGCGCAAGGCGTTAAACCTACAAGGCAATGGTAATATGCTAGACACTTCATGACTTATAGATGCTTATAGTACTTCTTTACTTTCCTACTTACCTACTTGCTCACACCCACACCACACACACACAAACGCGCATCCGGACTTGCTCACTTACTTGCTCCTCACACGCATCAATATCATCCAGCTCCGAGGCGGACAGTGGCCAGCCTCTGCAACGGCACGAGCAGCCAGCCCTTGTCTTGGCATGGGGGGGAAACGGGGAAACGATGGATTCTCACTTTGGGGTCTTGGATGACTCGGACTCGAGTCTTCATAATTAATATCTTAACTTATCAATGTTTCAAAATCACAGAATTTGAGTCGATGGTCTGTATCTATAATGCCCCGCGGCTGGGCAAAGCTTTGGATTTGATGGTTTTTGAGATTTTGATATATATAGTTGATGCCACATCCTAAGATATCTTAACGGTTAGTGAGATCTAGTGAGACTGTGCAACTTTACGCGTTGCACCACGACACCCACAATCCATCATCAACCATCTGCTACAAACCATTTAAGACTGATCATGGATCAGCAAATCCACAATTTTGACCATCTTCATGTACCTGAAGATGAGGGCAGCAATTTTCAACATCAAAAAAGCTCATAAAAGTTCACGGTGTCTACCATTCTGTTTTGACTCCTGGAACTCCTACGGCGGGCACTTTGTTTTCCTTGCAAGGTGACGGGCGCGAGGACGGCACTCGGCTTGTAGAACACTGGTGGCACACGGCAAAGGTACTGACTGAGTAAAAGATCCGCGAATTTCGCCCTTAGGGCTTTTGTTGAAGTTTGACTTGGCAAGATCTTGTCGGTCGAAATAGATCACAGGAGATGTTTTGAATATGATATATGTGAACTACAGCAATCCATGCTGGTCTTATCCAAAAAAGGGTGACATTTTGATCATTTTGCACACGGAGGATACCTTAACTCCACCAGAAGCTTTGATCAGCCTACGAGTCGCAGCCTCACTTTTGAGCAAACAATCACCACAAAAAGGGTCTGGCTCATCACAGCGTTTGGAACATGATTTGTGAGCTGGGGTCACAATTTTGTTCAGCATCAATCCATTTAATATGCATTTTCATGTGCATTCAGGCATCTTCCAGCTCTCCAATTTGCTTCCCTAGATATATCTTCCCGGTATTTCCGGCTTAGCAGCCAGAGATGTCACCAGAGGTCGTCTTGCGGTTGGTCCTGGATGAAGGGGATCGTCTCATCGACGAAGGCTTCGAAGAGGAGCCGGCAGCTGTCGCAGGGAGACGTCAGGGAGAGTTTCACTTGAAACCGGAACCAGATCATGAAGTTCCAGGATTTCGCTAGATGGATGTCAGCCTGTGTGAATATAGTTTTTGAAAAAGCAGATCTCTCCTGAGGTCTTGGAATATCCTGATGACATTTTTTGCAGTTTTGAGGTATGCCGTTGAAGCATTTTAGTTTGGACAGCCACTTGAAGCAGTTTCATGCGATTGTCTCGCGCCATTTGGGTTCAGTTTCGCACAGCCCTGACTTGCTGACATACTGTACGCCTCACACGCACATTCGCTGGATCAGTAGTGTCCGAGCCTTTGCAAGCAGACAAATGTACGTAGCCTTGCCTCGAGCCGATGACCACATGGCCATGTTACTGACATTGCCAAGGCACCATGCCGAAGAACAAGCTGGGAGGAAACAAGGCCAAGCGAGCCAAGGCCTGGATACGCTTTGAGGGATGGATCTGGTGTTGCAGGACTAAGTCACTATAGTTGTAACAAGGGGATGTGTTTGCTATACGAAAGTAGCATCCTAGTCAGCTCAAAGATACTGCTCCGTTGTCAAGATCGACCCCCAGAGCCTATGCTCATGTCTTTTTGATTGAGTTGGGTGTGATGTGGTGTGGTGATGTCTGGCAACATACTCACACGTCTGTGTCCTGCATCGGCCCATGCAACATCTACACCACAGAGCTCACGTTGTTGGCCTAATTTTTTTAGGCCAGCACCGAGAACAACAAGAAGGAGCTGGAGTTCAAAGAGGATGGTCAGGCCCAATACCTGACAGCATCCGACGGCTGGTAGCTCTTCAAGTGCAGAACGTATACCGTATACCCACATATGCCCACCAGCATGATGACATATGACATGATGTTTCTCTATTTTTGTTGTTTCTGGTTGCTGTGATGTAGGGAAGATGATTGACAAATAGTGAACGAAGAGTCATGCCACCGGCATGGACGACTTGGATTCGGAGTTGGAATGTCGAAATGCCATCGTCCTTCCATTTGGGGATTTCTATTTGCCAACCTGCGCCAGGAATATGGCCAGATCACGCGC
This sequence comes from Breviolum minutum Mf 1.05b.01, assembly GCA_000507305.1. NCBI lineage: Eukaryota > Dinophyceae > Suessiales > Symbiodiniaceae > Breviolum > Breviolum minutum. Next base: position 19,906 of record DF240098.1, read on the forward strand.
ATGTTGGGCAATGGCCGTTGTGACGTTCAATGCGTTGATGGAGTAAAGCGGTTTCTCTGGCTTAAATGGAAAACGAATTGGGGCTTCAAAAGCTGTGGATTGAGTGTGTGTAGGTACCATCTTTTGTCCATGATTGAAGCGGGATCAACTGCAATCGAGTCTGTCGCAAGTGGGATAGTAGTGATGTGTGGTCATCGATGCTATACCAGCTCACTCTATTTCCATGTTCCTTGCCTACCCTTCAGAGACCAGCCAAAACCAAAGCTGAGCGATGCATATTTGGTCATGTTTGTTTGTCAGGATAACTGAGTCATTGCTTTCCTGAACAAACAACCTAGCCAGCCCAGTTTTAGTTGTGTCGACATGTTTTGCCCTTGTCGTCGCACAGAATTGAAGGAATCTTTTGATTTCGGTGTTGGACTGGCTTTAGTTTGACAATGGTTCGACTTGTCACAGGATATGATATTATTTCATAATTATACAATGGTCTTTAACTATTTTTTTGAAAGTATATAATATCGTCTCACCTTTTCACCCCTACTGCAGTGCATGTGTTCCTAATGTGCAATGGGGCACAAGTTGTGAATACACCGGCACCAGCACTGAGGTTGTGCCACATTCGCGGTGACTTGGCTTTCAGATCTGATGGATCGATGAATTAACGACCTGCGTGGACATAGTGACATTGTGGTTCACTTTGAGATATGTTTTTTTTTTTGGTGGTATCAGGTTGCCATATCAAGGGGTATTGCTGAGATGTCTTTATTTTGGAGTTTCATATTTTGATCATGGCTTGGGATTACAGAACAGATTGCAGCCAACCGAGTGACTCCGAGGCTTCTCCCTGAAGGTAAGTGATATGATATGTCTTTAAGTGGGGGAAGCTTTCTTTTGGTCACTGGTTTTAGTTTGTGCAGTTTCAACCATAAGTTGCGTCGGGATCAATCGAATGGGTTGATTGTGAATGCCAAGTTGCGTGGAAGAAAGAGAGGCATGGAGTAGTTTTTGCTGAACACCACCAATCAGCAGCATGATTTGCGTCAATGAGGCAAGATGAGGAAGAAGGTGTGGTGCAATCAGGGTGACATCGTCTTGGTGTCTCTTCGTGACTTTCAGGCAGATGGAATTTGCACTTTGGGAGCGCTGCTCTATCTCTGCACATGTGTAACAACACTATCAATCATCTATCATCAATCCATGCTTGTAAGCACAAGAAATAACTACAAACTTTCAAGACAACCGGCTGGGGAAGGTCAACAGATTCACTGTTCGCAATCCATCCTGAATCCTGACGCCTGTCCACTTAAGTTCTGAACTGACATCTTCATTCCATGTTTCATCTCCTGTCACTGTTCATTGTTTCCTAGTCGAATCCGTGTGCAGGATGAGAAGGGCGATATCATCGTGAAGTACACCGCTGAGGAGGCTCGAAGCCTGAAGAATTATGGTGAACTGCCAGAGAATGTCTGGAGCTCAGGGCCGAAAAATGACAATCGGTGTCAATCATCCTCCCAACCACCACCCATAAGGGAATACAGAAGGCTTGTGTAAGATGATATTAGTCGAAGTAGATGTCTTCTGTCAGAGCTGACAGTCATTTTTCTGATCTGTGTGTGTGTGTGTGCCTATTATTATATAATCACAATTTATCCGTCCATCCATCCAACCATCCATACTTCTCCCAATCTATTTATCATTGTTTGTCTACCTGCCTACCTATCTATCTATCTATCTATCTATCTATCTATCTATCTATCTATCTATCCATTTATCTATCTAATTCTAATCATATCTTCATCTAATCAGATTCAAATCTAGATCTAAATTTGAATCCAATCTAATGATATCCATTCAATCCGATGATTTTTTAATCCTATATCAACCATGAAGGTGATATTTTATGACGCTTTCCTACAAAGACTCCTACAGACTCTCATCAACAGTCATCAAGCGCTGGCTCCACAGGTGAAGATCAATGAAACCGATATCGGCGATGGCGACTCCAGTGACGATGGGGTGGAGTTCGATGAGGCTGTCTTTGACGGGGTTTGATGGAATTAATTTTGAGGTTCGCCTTTCCTTTTAGGACCTTACGAAGTGATTCAAAGGTACTCATTTGTAAACGGTGTTTATGGACCTCCCACTTGAGCGGATGACCATGAGGTTTGCTGATGGATGTATGCTGACAAGTGACCCGTTCTCATAAATGGGACGGGGATGACTTCAAGGGTTGAAAGCAGACAGAATGTCGTTGAGGCTGCTGGTGTGGACGTGGACAACATCTAAGTGCCTCCAGGCGTTGATGGTCAGCACGGATTTGTGGCCACGCGAGACATCTTCCGTGGCGAAGGTTTTGCCCCGATGGATTTGCGGCCAAGCGCACAGGGCTGCTGTCAGCTATGCGTAGCTGACTGGTTAGGGGCAACCGTAGCGGTAGAATTCGCGCCCTTCTTGGTAAGCGCTTCCCTTTATGGGTAGCCACGGAAGGACAGACGTTAATCGGCTCCATGGCAGCCTCAATGACAACAACATATAGCAACCACATTGAAAATAATATACAGCAACCATAGAAGTACGTCCCAGAAGCATTCATAATGTAACAGCTCATGATCTCAGCAACAATAGCAAACAGCTGTGCCATAGAAGGACTCTTTTGATGTTGGCATTCTCTAAGACAAAAGAGGCACCTAGGGCTCATTGGGGTCATATCCAGGCGGTCTCGAAGTGTCTTAATAAACCACTTCTGCGAGGCTGCAACCAACAAGAGCTGCCGATTGCACTGCAGCAACCCGCCGAAAAAGATCGAAAAAGGTGCGACTTTGGATAAACAGTGATAAACATAATGCAGAATCAATATACTTATACGTATAAATTCTATTGAAGCTTCAGGCTAGTTCAGATCATTTCTACCGTTGATTTTCGTTGTTTTGGCTAGGGGAACTTTTTCACTGAATACCCGCAGCTAGAAGCTGGCTGCTCTCTCGCAGAGTTCGCTAGGGGTTCCAAACCAAGGCTGCTGTCTAGTGCTTCAACAACCAGGATTTTGTCAGATATGTCAACATTGAGACACCCAGACCCGTCGTGTTTCTTTGATTTCGGTTCTGCCGAGAAAAAAAAAGCACTCGGAGGACATCATGGCCCTTGCGAGCGGTTGTTACAGGCGCAGAGTCCAGGGAAATACTGAAGGAGATTCATGGATGCAAAAGCTTGATAGTGATGCATAGGCTGCATAGGCATCATAGGCTGACAATAATAAGGTCTGTTGATAGCAAGACGTGGCAAGTGTATAAATGACTGACACTTGATATCTATATATACTGTAACTCAAATTGGCGGGTTTCTTTTTTTACTGACAGGTCGTTTGAGAAAAATGGAATGCGGAGGAATTGGTTGATACCTGGCAGCTGGATTTTGATGGCAGGAGTACTTCTCAAAGTTTTCAAGTGGTGACCACGACATGGTCTTTGGTCAACCTCATTATACAATGTACACATTACCTTCATTTGAAACGTTTCACGTCAGCAATGATTGATAGGTTGTATTTTTCCAAAGCTACACCACCATTTCCAGAGGCCCAGAGGTTTGTCATGTTGAACTCCCCAGACATGGCGGTGGAAAGGCGTCGCTTGACCTTACTCTTCTCGGCCACTTGGAGCTCGCAGACGGAGCGAATGGAAATTTGCAGCATTTGCCGTTTGCAACTTGTTTGCTTCTTTGAAGCTGCCAGTACCTCTACCATTGCATCATTATGATAGGAGTTGCTAGCTGTTCTTCTACAAGGACCCATAAAGGCCTGGTGCTTGGAGCTGGAACATCGCGATTGAAGGATGCCGCATTTCCCACGGGACATTTGGCAAAACATTTCCAGGGAAAATATGCAAAATGAACCATCATGAGAATCAATTATATACTGATAGAACATGATCAGGCATATCATGCATATCTACGTTTGATGTGACATCACTGGTTGTGTCATATTGTAGATTTTTGCACCATCAGCCCTCATAAATTTGGCACAGTGCATGCATTGAGCACTGTCGCAGTTTTGACAGGTGACGGTGGCAGGTATCCCTAGGGTCATCTCCCAAGAGGTAGAGCTTATTCCGAAGGCACCAGCTCACGTTGGTTGGACAGTTGTTGTGCAGAATCCACCTTTTATTGTGAAGGACAGCTGTTGGTGGTTGGACCAAGGGGTTGAGGTTGGGGTTCTTCATCAATTGTTGGCAGATAAATTCAAAAATACCTCAACAAAAATATGAAAAACATCCATAAAAAGTCCTTGAACATTTGAAACGTCGTATTGAAAAGTTGTAGTTTTGCTTCTTAAACCCTCATGACATCCCATGGGAAGAACAATCCACGCCTTGAATGGCAAAAAACACGCGGCAGGCAGCGCGCTTCCGACGGCTTCGCGACTTGCTCCGAGAGTTTGGCGATGCCAAGGCGGAAGATTGCCCACCTAGGGACCTACATATCTTGCTTCCTGTTTTCTTTCGGATGTTTTATATATGATTTTACAGGTTATCAGAGGGTTTGTCAGTGTCATGAAGGTGTGTCATCCACACAGAGGAGACATTGATGGTAGAACTTGTCGATTTGTTACCTTAAGCCGTTTTTTTTTTCCCAGACTATGCCAACTCTTGCAGGTGCTTGTTTTTGTGCTCTTCAAACGGGAGGCCGCGGTGCAATGGTTTCCGTCAGTTGAACGCGGGTTAAAATTCAAGTAGTGTTCGCGAAGATATTCGTGTCGATGTAGATGGTGACCACTGGTCTTTCGACATGTTTTGGCAAGTCTTATGGGGTTCTTATCCAGATGTTCCAAGGGTTTTCGTTGCTTTTGCACGGCTCGGGTTCAAAGCATGATCATAATGGAACATAACGGATTATGATTATGGGCTACTCAGCGAAATCGTTTGAGCATGTTTGATCTAGCGGGGTGAAAACAAGCTGCGCACAATTTTACATGCTCACATGATAGAATGCTACGGAAAGCATGGGCGGTGCAGGGATGCTATGGGATGTTGACTTTCCTTGAACTTGCACACATGGCTGATGCTACACCACGTTTGCCACCGGGCAGTGCTTCAACAGTTGGTTGTCTTTATTCCTCTTTAGGGTCATATTTGCCGATGTCTTTCGAGACTCTGATAAAACCGTTTCAGGCCAAGGCAAAAATTTTAATGTTTTAGACAGAAAAAAGAACACAATGGCATATTGCTGCCAGACTATGATGTCAACTCAGCCACATACAAAGACAGACATTTTCTCATGTCAAGCGCAATTGATCGCAACATCTAGACCATTTTCTGATATTTTCTGTGATGTCTATTTTCTCAACAATCTGGAAATCACAACCGAAGAAGGCGCTCTGCAAAGTATTTTGAACTGAAAACACATTTAATCAATCGATATTCATCGCAAGATCATGCAAGATCGAAATTTTTGGAAGTTTTGACAGGCGATTCTGAAACAAACTGATCACAACCGCTAGCACTGTAATCACCCCTCCCCAGTTGCTTTAGTACCGCATCTCAGCCTGACAGGCTAGGCTGGTCGCAAAGATGCTACAAGGAGAAGGCAACATGGAGCCACCACTAGAGGTAAACCTCAAACAAATATCCACGGATGATATACTTCCAAACAGCAAGAATTGACCTGAAGTTGAAAATCAATGAACTGTGAGACTCCGTTGCTTCTTAGGGTATTTTTCTCGGTTTCTCTTGTTGCATGGGCTGCCTAGCCAAAGTGCATCCTCCCGTAATGCGTGGTTACCAGGCATTCAATCCTGGGCCTTGGAAGGGAATATGTCTCAGGCCTTGCAGTTTTGGGAGCGGGATGAGCAGCAGGAAAAACAACATGCTTTTTGTGTCATGAAAAAAAACCTCAGGAGGGCACCGATGTACAAAAAGGTGCATTTTGCTGCCAGCCTTAGATGGCCTTATGATTGGTTTCCCTTGGCCCCCTTCTTCATACTCCACTACAAATCAATGGGGTGGTCCATGGCAAGGAATAGGAAAAGCATCTAGAATCTAGAAACTGACATGTTCATGTACTCCAAGGTTGGACGGATTGGCTTCTCAAATAATGTTAATCCATCGTCGCAAGAAGTATCGAAAATTCACAACTTCTTTTGGCCATAGACTTCATCCAGGGTTCTGATGAACATTTCTTTCACGAAATGGAGGTTTCTAGCGATTTTGGAGAAACATCCCAATTGATATAACAATGGCTGCCAGGCAGCCAGAAGCTCGGCAATGCAGGTGTGACAACGGGCCAAGAACTGCTGAATCACTGCCGAAGATTTTCTGTTGAATTTTGTATATCTTTTTTGTCAATGATTTTTTGATTTTTTGTTCACGGGTTAAAATTCCAGAGTTCCAGACTGTTCTCAAATCCACAACTTCAACCTGTATGACTTGTAACTTAAGAGTCATTTTCACATTCAGACTAGAGTCATACTGGTTTGAAATTGGATTCGCATTGAATCCATTTTTGCTTAGGTTCAAGTATTCCCCCGAAAACTGACATGTCCCCTGAAAAATGATGGTTGGAAGACTACTTTCCTTTTGAAATTGCCTTTTTTTTAAGGGACAGTGACATGTTAGCCATTAGATTCATGTTAGATTCTTACTAGCTTTAAAGTGGACCACCCACAAGATCTACCAAAGTCCTTTTGTCAGCCCTATTCTGTTTCATTGAGTCATTGATCTTGGAGACTTTTCCTGTGGTGATTCTTTTGTGGCAGGCCTTTCGTGATGCAAAAGCAGGCTGGTCAACATTGCCGGAAGCTGTTCGGAAGGTTTTCATTCCACGTCCATGTAGAAATGATAACGCTGATTGTATGAGGACCTGTCCGCAATGTTTGTGGCGGTGATTCCTGGGTTGAAACATTATCAAGCCATGGCCTCTCACAAGGTCACAAGCCACTATGATTTGTTGCATTGTTTGTTGGCAAGTATGGAGATGATGCACGGCAGTCAATGAGAGTCTGCCAATGGTTTGCTTCAAAGTCTTTCCATGCACTCATTGATAGGGCGCAGATACTTGGTTTAATCTCGCATCTTGTTGGAAAACATGAAGCAGGCATCAACTTTTGTAAGATTCTGTAAATAATCTAGCTAGTATTTGTATGTATTTGTGATCAAAGAGGCTTTGCACCTCGGAAGATGAGTGAAAGATTTCGCAATTCCCGCAACTTGTGCCATGGATGACGATGATGGTGATGGCTGGGGTGACTTCGAGGCACCACATGGCGGCATGTTTTTGTTGTTGATGCCTTACTAAGACAGTTTTCCTGTGGTATGAAAGACCTGTTTCCGTTGGTTTTGTTTTTGATACGATGTTTTTTTTTTCCCGGACTTTGTCCCGGTTTCGTTAGACTGGCACGCCAGAGTCATGTCTTTGCAGTTGCTGTGGCTCCGTATGCTGTCATCCAGGACGTGGATTTCGCACTGGCACAGGCAGACGGCGTAGCTTGACTGTATCAGGGATACAGACGCGCATCCTACTCACAGGCACAAGTATCACAAGTTCTATATATGTTTGATTATTAAGCTAGGCTTCGCAAAGCCGGCGATGTACCCGGCCACAAGAAGGTATCCTCGGTGTTGGGTTTGCTATCCCTTGCTTTGTGTCAAAATGTGGTAGGTTTACTATGGTTTACTATCCATCGCTTTGAAGGCTTGAATCAGCTTGAGAGTCAATGTCCGACAGGTTTACCATGCTCGTACAAACGCTTACAAAAGTCTGGTACATTTGCAATATTTTGCAATTGTTGTTCCTGCTGTTGTGGTTGTCGTTGTTGTGGTCGTTGGCTCTAGAAGAGCTTCACATATATGGCTGCAACGTCCGAACGCCACCTTTTCGTCTTACAACAGAGTCCAAAAATTCCAAGCTGAAAACTTTGTAAGGAAACTTGCAAAGTGTAATTAATCAAATGAATAAAGTTGAATAAACATCCAAAAGATACGTTAAAAGTGTCAACCATTTTCCTCAGGCGCAGCCCCCTTGCAGAAGGGGCCGGCGGATATTTGATTACATGTTCAAGCGCACGTCCAGCTTCTGAACATAGACCCAGCCCTACCCTTCGTAAAACTAAGATAGCGCCTCGAAAAACAGAAGTTGCAAGATGAACTTCCTTAGTTTCAAGGAGTGTAGGGGTGGACAGTTTTTTTTTGGCTGTGCGAACCAAGGTGGCCACAACGGAGACAGAAGAGCCAGCCGCAGCTTGTGCGGAAGAAGCTTGGGGCCCGAGTGAAACGCTCGAAAAAGAATGGGCTGAGATGTGGGATTGTACAATAGATTAGATTCTTCAATGTGGTGTAGAACATGAATGATATTCATTGCTTTCATATTATCCCAAAATGCGCACTCCTCATTGTAAAGGTTGAGCTTGGTATATCCTACATAGATGGTGCAGCAGGGAGGCACAAGCACGAAATGGGAAACATCAATCAAGCAAGCAGCCAACATGATCGCAGGGAGATCAGGCAAGTGAACATGTTTTGAGTTGTTGTTTAGCTGTTTTTTATTTTGGATGCCCATGTTTTTGGTAGCTGGATTGATAGGTAAAGATGTAAATGTAGTAAAAACTTGTGGATTGACAGACAAACAAACAGTTATATTGATGCGTCGATTCGTTAGACAACGCCCTGCATGGGCTTGACTCAGCTGACACTCGACACTGACGGACTTGAGGTGAAGGACAAGCCACAGGATGAATCAAAATCCCAAGCCACCGCATCTTGGGCCTGTGCTGTTAACACGGCCCAGTTGGAGTGAGATGGGTGTGAATTGAAATTTCCATGCAGATCCAATGGCATGCTCATGTCTTGCCATAATTTGGTATTTGCTCTTCATTGTTGATACGAGTTGCATGACTTGTACCTGCGTCCATCTCTAAGCACACACCTCTACTCATATATGATTCTTGCACAGCGACGGAATATATCGAAGCATTCATGTGACTAAATCATCACGAAGCTTCATTTGGACTTGGCACACTTCCGGGGGAGCTGACTGATCCATTTTTGATCCATATGTCATCCAAGGGTTGGGGCTCTCTCATGAGCTTTGGCAAAGAGTTGCTAGCGGAAGCCAGTCATGCCTTGACGGACCCGGAATGATGTCCTGGGGAGTCGGTAGGCATGGTCCATGTCAATTTCAAGGTTGGTTGTAGCCGCTGTAGCCATCGAGAAGGAACAAGTGGCAAGATATGCTGGTAGATGCACACAAGTGCAGAAACAAGAAGAAGATTGATGATCCTTTATTCCTTTCCAAGCCTCCTAGTGATCTATATAAGTGATCCGACTTTCTACAGATTGCCAGGGCATGCCATGGATGTATTTTGATAAAGTACGAGTTGGGCCATGGCCCATGAGGTGACACCATGCTGTAAGTGTTTTATGAATGCTGTTGTTTGATGAAACTATCACCATTTTGGTCAGAACTTAATCTGATTCTGATCCTCTTGTAGCTTCAGTCCAACATGAAGCATAGTCGTACATATGAATATTCCATTTTGAATATGTTTCTTTGATAGAAACAGGATCTCACAGAGATGTGACATACTTCAGCATTGGATCTCAGCTGTGGAACTCTTCGAGTCCATTCGGAGTCTCTTCTTGTCACGAGGAGCCTGGTGTTGTTGACAGCCCTGATGACAAGCCTCGAGCTGCGTTTGGGATTGCATGGTGGTGTGCTTCCATGTGAGCTGGGAGCAGATGATGAGAAAGCCATGGCAAAACCATAGAGAGCACACCCGAACTAGGCATATCCATCTACCAAACAATTGCTGGGACAGTGTTTGTTGGTACAGGATGGCTCCAACATAGCCATGGCTAAGGAGCTTACAGCCGTGCTGCATCACTATCAAGACTTGTTGGAAGACATCTATCGGAAACACAATCGCGAGAAGCTCTCAGACATTCCAAAGCTCATCGACAAGACACTTGGACTGAGGAAAGGCAAAGCTAGTAAGAGTAAGACAATGAGAACAAAGATATGGGCAGGGAATGGTTATGGTAGCCACGGTGCTGATGTTCTTGTCAAATCTACTTGTACGCTAGAAGGAGAATAACAGCCTGAACACCTGCAGACGGATCACTCATCATAAGAATCTTTCCCCCTTGAATTTTAATCCACACAGTACGGATTCAAAAGGAGCCAACAATAGTCAAACTCTTGGTACTAGCAAAAGACACTGTTGACAGTTCAGAACTCCGGCTCACCAGGTTGAGGTTGATAGTTTATCCCAATATATTCCACCTGGGAATTTGATATATCCCAGTTGGTATCATTTACAGGATGTCTGAACCATCAACAGTTTGTCAAAGTCATTTAGTACCCAGCCATTTTCCCAAGGTTCAGATATCAGGCTGAAAGTGTTGAGGACCTCAGCAGCTTCAAGATACACTGCGAGGCCATCCACCGGTGAAACCCGGTGGCCATTGGGTTGCTTTGAATGCGTTTGAATGGGCTACAGACAGATTTTTTTGAGGTTTATCAAGTATGGACAGAAACCAACAGATAGAATTGATATATTAATTTATATATATATATTAATATATGCATATATCAACTGAGTTCCTTTGGGTATTCAGTTTTTACTAGCGCCCCCCATCAATTTCTCTTCGATGGAATCGACCCCCCTTGAGCTGGGATCGATTTCGCTTAAAAAACTGCAGTCAAATGAGATTTGATATCAACTAGCGACTGATTTAGTGGCATGTTTAATGTATGGAAGTGGTCCCTTCAGATGACAGGAGAAACTGAAGTCCTTCCACCAGGCCGCAACTCATTCTGTGGATGGGATTCATGGTCGATGTGAATGGATGGGATGTTGGTGGTTTCAACGGTTTTGGGTATTCCTGGATTCTTCCCTTTTGGTTCAAGGCATTGTGGATACTTTCTTTCATGATTTTGGGGAAATGATCTGCCAAAAGGCCATAGGTTCATTTGGTTCTTTGACCTCATCAACACATGATTCCTTCAGCCACAGTTGGACCTGACGTGGGCTGCAATTGGAATGTGACCAGATAGGGAGAACAGATCCGACTCCTTCTCATTCTTGCCAGGCAGTTTGCAAGAAGTATGGCATTGATCTATCAGAAGAGGTGCAACCCTGAGCATCAGTGAAGAACAGTTTGTTTTGGGCGGGGGTGGTACTGTGCAAAGCTGCCATGTAGGTTATAGGATGAATCTTGACACGAGTTTCAGTGCCCGAATGACATGGTTTGTGGAGACAGGGTCCAAGCAGGCTTTGTCCATCCACGAACTGTTGTCGATGCCAGTGCATGATCATGATTGTGTTTGTTGCTATTTTTTGATGGTATCAAGTACTCACATCCCTGGTGCTTACTTGGTCCGCAGAAAACGGAAGAGTGCTCAAGGACAAGTTTCAAGTGCAACATTCGCCAAGCAGTCTACTCCGAAGATTGTTGTAACATCTTAAGCTCCATGTTAAAAGGCTATGTTAAGCCATCTTGCCAATTATGCGTCCAGCACTGAGGCTCCTGCTGAGGAAGATGGACCACATCGTGTGCGTGCTGCGATTGTGGCCATCTATGACTCTCGGGCAGCAGGGTGTACACCTCAAGCTGGGTTTGGCCAACATGATGACATGCCGGATGTTGATTTACCCCCGATCCTGGCAGTTGTGTAGTCCATCTATACCGAGTCGCTATATAGATTGATTTCCGGTTGATGATGTGTCTCGAATTTGGCAGAAGGTCGTACAAATGCATGTATATATTTGCATACGCAATGTCCATTTAAATTTAGATCTTTGCATGGACGTTGAATAGATACTAGAGGAAATATGATGCTCCCCCACCCAGTTAAGAGCGACACCAGAAGCATTAATTACATAGTTGGTCGGGGACCCCTGTACACCCGTCATTGCTTACGCAGCAGCAGCTGAGCATTCAGGTTTGAAAGGGTATCTTGATAATATGGTCTTGTTCTTCCTGCGGCGAGGATGCTCACGATATGCGATAAGAGNACCCATATGACTACTTTTGTCAGGTTTTTCAGGGTCAGGGACTCCCGTGGGGGTGTGCAGTGGGCCAACCGACTTAGGAGAAACATAATCCCGCGAAGCTGGGGAACATCGATCAGCTCTTGACCAAGTTCAAAGGTCAGGAGACTACACTCTACCGAAGAACCTTAGCAAAACCAGCACCGGTTCTGAAGGGACCAGAAACAATACCATCCAATATCTACCAATTAACCAGGATGCAGAAATCATTAGATATGAAAGAATCGATGAATGAAGATTGAGGAGGCGACTTATTCAATTAGAGCGTAACTACGACTTAAGTTGGAGAGCAAAAGCATCAGAATTAGCGATGATATCTCAATTTTTGGACCAAAAGATGCCCCAACCGCTGAGCTGAGAATTTGAATTACTGATAGGTCACGAGTTTCAAATGTGTATTTACAGTATACAGCACTTCTGAGTGCATTCTTTCGAGAGGCAGTGCCCACAGATAACAAAATTTGCTTCGACTCAAAGACATCCATTGATTTGTTTGAAAGTTTCATGGGACAGACATGAATCGGCACCAAAAGATGCAAGAATCAGTTGGGTCATCAAGTACCTGGAATGATGATGAATGACATCTGTTTTTTCGCCCAGGTATTTGTGAAAAGTACGGAGTGGAGCCTGACAGTCAGTTGGTTGAAGACGAGCCTAAGAACGTGACTTGGCGCTAGGCACGCATGATGTAGATGACCAAATTGGGCCAGCAAGAGACAACTAGGCAGAGGCAGCACGAGATGGACCTCAAGAAAAATATAAGTGTTGAGCAGTTTTGAAGGATTCATGATTCATGGTGAAACATGGTTTTCAAGTATTAAATAAGCATTTACATTTGATCGTGCCCTCTCAGATGACTTTGTTGGGCCCAAGTGTTGATGCTGGTGAAATTATATATATGATATTTTATATACATAATTCCACTAGTACCACTGTGCCACATGTTCTGCAATGAGGATGCTGGACATTGGGGTGGTGGATTCTTTGGTGGTGGCAGCATTGGTTTTGGTGCCAAGTTTGGTGGCGCCTTGAATGCCACGGGTGCCTTCCAATCCTTGCAGAGCGCAGCAGTCCCTTGGAATTACATAGGAGAAGCAAAGGTCTGGGGCCTGGGGTTTGACTGCATTCAAGAGCTGGATTACCCAAGCAAATGTGTTGGGTATTTCCACTTTGATTACCCTTAATGAATCTTGGTCTTGAATACCTTGATACTTTAGTATCACATCGGCCTTTGATATCCTTTGATGGTTTTGTGATTTTAACGCCAACTGTATCACAAAACGTGGCAAAACGTTGCCACATTCTGATGCCTCTACCTTTTCGTTGCCAAGGAGGGCTTGCAGGGTTTGCGAGAGAAGGTGGAAAGGTCATTCGATGAAGCTCTGGCAGATCGGGGTGATGCGACACTGAGCAGCAGGGAAAGGGTAGAATCCAGGATGCCAAGGTGCTCTTGGCAGCCTTGTTTTGGTTGGAATGACTTAAGAATGAACACGTAAACGTTTACGTGTTGCGTTTGTGTTATGTTTGTTCTGTTTAATGTTGCGGGTGTTTATTGTTATTTCATATTTTTTGGCTCCAAGTGTTTGGAGTATCCTTTTGAACGCATATCAAGCATCCTGGGAAGCTTCTGCTCTCATTGCCAGTAAGATGCTTCTCGCTTCTGGTGTGCTAGAGCCAGAAAGCACAAACATGCAAAACACATATCTGTTGTAGGGCCCGATGACATCATAGTGTTCTATTACGTTCTACTGTTTTTCCAAGAACACTCCACGAGTGCTTGGCCTGATGACACCATTGGTAGAGATTGGTAGTGAGATGTAGAGAGGGAAGGGACAGCAAAGGAAACTGGCTATGGCTACTGCCATGAATTGAGTGGGAAAATGCCATGCCATGTCACACTGCATAGCTGAGGATTCAACAGCCCGCAGAAGACAAAATACTGAAAGAAGGCGGCATCGAACACGAAAGCCAAGATCCAGAAATCGTGCCAAAGACAGAAAATGAAACAGAAGAGGTCATGAAACACACAGTTGAGCAACAGATAGTACGGGACGAGCCACCTGAGCAGGAATCATTGGACGAGAAACGCGGGAATCAACATTTTGAGAAGGAAAAAGAGGAGGCAGGGAGACTGGAGCAAGAACGCTTGGAGCAGGAGCGGTTGGAACAAGAACGTATTGAAGCAGAAAGGCAAGAGCAAGAACGTCTCGAGAAGGAGAAGGAGGACGCAGAGAGAGTGGAGCAAGAACGCTTGGAGCAGGAGCGTTTGGAACAAAAACGTATTGAAGCAGAAAGGCAAGAGCAAGAACGTCTCGAGAAGGAGAAGGAGGAGGCAGAGAGACTGGAGCAAGAACGTTTGGAACAGGAGCGCATGGAGCAAGAACGCATTGAAGCAGAAAGGCAAGAGCAAGAACGTCTCGAGAGGGAGAAGGAGGAGAGGGAGAGGATTCAACAAGAGAAGCAAGATCTGGGGCAGGAGGTGGGAGATATGCTGAGACAAGAGCACGGTGCGGAGCAGGGCAACCCTTTCGAGGAGGTCAGTCCTGCTTCTGCAGGCAAACTTGCATCCAAGGAGGAAAGTGGTGAAGGTAGCCCTGAGCACCTAGCCAGCAAAAGGGGACGAGTAGTATCCAATAGTTTCGTTTGCAAGCATTGGGAAACAAGGATTGGACAGAAATGGACAGAAGCATGCTTCGAAATTGCTTGAGATATAATTACATGGAGATTGATCTGCTTTGAAAGAACATGTATGGTCCAAGCATGTCAAGTTATTCTGAAAGTGCTTTTGTGCATTGGTCACCAAGACAATAAGACAAGGACAAAATCCTATAGTGTCAACAGGTTTCCCGCCAGCACCTGCTACTTTAAAGTTGCTTTTGGCATGCTATAGTTTGCAAACAATTTCTTTAGGTGTCATAAACTAGTCAACAATCAGGCCAGCTCGTATGTGGTCAGCCCACTTTGCAACCCTCCCACCCCTCTACATGGAGCCCATCAAGACTCATCCGACCTTCACGTACAGGCCAGAGTCACTAGGAGAAGGTTTGAATCAACATCCAAACAAGGCCTTGGCCTCGCCCTCAGCTGGTTGTCCATTAAATCGGTCAGTTTTTGTGTCTCCTCTTTGCCCGCTTCGTCGCCATTTTCGACATGAGGAACTCTTGGCCGAATACGAGGTGCGCGTCAAGGCGGTGTACCAGAGGTACAATCCAGATGCACCATCGGAGACTCGGATGTGAATGACGGATCATGAGATGGAAGAGGAAACCCAATTTAGCTCTATACGGGGTTACAGTGGATGGTGCTTGTTTGCATCTATTGAACTTGTAAGTATTTTGTCTCTGGAATCTTTATCATCAGATGTGCTAGTATAATAGAATCTCATGCCTATGTCATTGCAGTCTTGTCTTCGTGGTCATCGCCCGTAGGTACGTAGGTGCCACTATGTGTTTTTGGTCAAAAACTGGGCACATTGCAATGTTGATATCTACAAGTAGGATCAAGTATAGGATGTTGGCAACCCATGGCTATCCCACATTTTTGCCACAAGTACACTTCCAAATATTTGCGTTTACCTTGAAACTTAGAAATCACACCCTGGTTTTCCATAGATGTCCCATCTTCACCCAATTGTTTTTTTGGTGGTAGATCATCCTGGTATGCTCAGCCCCTGGTGTGTACTCACCAGGATCCGCACCTGGACCAAATTCTGGGTAGCACAGCTGCAGAGGGATTTGGAGATGGTACCGTTCATGGTGAGTTGCCATTGGTGAAGACCTGTGGATGCAAGCTCAAAAGCAGTTTGTAGGATGGAGAACTAGTTAGATACTTGACCCCACCACACAACGCCCAGTGTCGGTGTCATCCCCAAACCATCGTTATCAACTCGTATCACTTGTTTTGTTGAGTTTTTCGCCGTTCTTTTCGGACGCTTGCCAAATTGCAACATAAAGGACAATTTCTAGAAATGCCAGAGAGTAAAGAAAATCTAGGTCTAGGTTCTTTCTAAGGTCTTTTTCAGCTCTATGTTTATCCGAGGTTGTTGTTAGTTGTTCCCGCTACTGTCTGTTCACATCGCAGTGGAGGAGCTTACGTCATAGGAACTGTTAAAAGAACTGCTGGTTATTTGAATGTTGCATCATCACTAGGATGATCTTCCCCAAAGCGCGCTCTGGCACCTTCTGGTACTCGCCATTCTGCCCTGGGCTTTCTTCCTAATGTTTTGCTCTCGCCTTCAGGCAAGTACCGGGAACAAATTCTGAGCCGACCAGAAGATGCCAATAATCCACAAGTCTTGGAAAGATATCGAGAACGCCCCTTGGACCCTGGTTGGGGAGTTCGCCATGAGGTGTTGTAGAAACTACAAAATAAAGAGGCTTAGATTCCTTTGTTCGTCATGTTGACTGTTGGTCCCCGTTGCCCATCCGCCCCCAAGGCCTTGAGAGTTTGTACAAAGCCATTTGTGCGCGGTACAATGCGGAGGAAGCCAAGGAGCCTCAGGAGCTGCCTGAAACAAGACGGGTTGCCGAAAGAGGGGTCCGTTTTTTTCCTGGTTGAAATGGTGGATTTGGTCACGTATTTATGTTTGAGTGTCATAAATAAGGGGGTGGTTTTGTTTAGTTTTGATATTCTTGACTGCCTGGATGGCTCAGTAAAGTTTCTACCTTGGCAATGTTTCTTCTATCTTTAGAGAGGTTAAAGGGAAGTGGATTTTCATGACACATCTCCAGACAGCAGCCTTTACAGAGCGATGGTGTTGGCAATTTTATTTTTGCCCTGGGATGACATGCAGGTAGTATGTGGTAGTTGTGGTTCATGAGGTGTGCTATGTAACTTGTTAAGGCTTGTGTGGCTTCGGCCACAGGGCTATGTCAAGAATTTGGGAAGCGGTGGGTTTCCTGCTGGCTATAGTATGATTTTGCCTTACAATTTGCCTGCAGGATATGAAGGCGATGTACGCTCGCCATATCACTGCCTCTTGGCTTTTTTCAATGATGTTTTGGGAAGGTGATTTTTCCTCTATTTTGGCAGGCAAGTGGTCATTTTCGATGTTCATGTTCAATTTGCCATGATTTATCGACATTTTGGCTGACTTGACTGGGTGGATAGGTTTCAATGTATTGTCAAGGTATGAAGCTTCGTCTGTTGATTACATAGTGATCCAAGGCGTAAGGTCACAAAGTCCAGACCGACTATGTCCAACTAATGTTAATACACATTTATTTACATACGTGGTTTACTGTATGCGAATAGAAATAGAATAGTAGCACTAGCAAGTATTGAACCTGCAGATCATGAAGCATTCAGGGGAAGTCAAGACTTGAAACTCTTGCCATGCTTGTCCCGCATTTTCTGAGTTTCACCCTCCACATTCGATGCCTATGCCGAGGCCATTTATCGGGAACACAACCCAACAAAGCTGTCAGAGGTTGAAGCTGGGTAGCATTCAACATGCATGCCGCATGCCATGCAGTTGGAGGGTGAAATTCCCGGATCATTGCCCCTTTGCTTTTGGGTGGGTTCATAACGATAATTGTAACCCGATGCTTAGAAAATACCCATGTATGAGGTCCGTATGATACCATTTTTTCTGTGGTGATGTTTTGAGGTTGTGCAGGTTCTCCTGTGGCAGCCGTTTTCCCTCATGTTCGAATCCATAAGGATAAGCTCATTGACAAGTACAGTGAGCAGCTCCCAGTGCTTTACCAGGCACTCAAGTATACTGGAGTCGGCTCCTGATTGCCTGGAAAAAAGGATAATGACATCTAGGATGATCTTTAGTCAGCTACTGCAAATGTTCTCAGAGTTTCACTCAACGATGCCAAGAAATATCATGAAGGTTCTTGCCATCCTCAGGCTGTGATGATAGATACAGTACGCTTGCTAGGATCCCTTACCTTTGCAATTTTCCAAATGTTGGGTCAAATTCCATCAATTTCCATCTTAAACCATGATGACTGCTGCTGCTATCATACTTGTTTCGACCACCTGCCAAAGCCGTCACGACTGTTGCGCCAAACTGTGCAGTCGATTTGCCAAAAGTACGATGTGACGCCATCGGCGGAGCTAGCGGAGAATGAGGTTTGGGGATTGGCCTTGGTGAGGGGAAGGGAGGAAGATACCACATTGGTTCAGGAAATCTTGCCGGTTTCAACCTTGATCAAATGCATTGTATCTAAATTGTCCATAAACAATAACATTGGCTATAGGGCCATTTAGGGCCCAATCCATGCTCTGAGGCGAAAGGTGAGATTCAGTCAACGGAGGCTTTGAGGGAGGGGGGCCAGAGAGGCCAAGGGAGATCGAGTCCCTCCAAGTTCAACACGACGTGGTTGAGAATGTTTGAGATTTTCTCACACTTCTGTGATTTGTGCAGTTTTGGTAGGGCTGGTTGTGGTTGTTGTTGTTGTTGTTGTTGTTGTTGTTGTTGTTGTTGTTGTTGTTGTTGTTGTTGTTGTTGTTGTTGTTGTTGTTGTAGGGCCGTGAAAATGTGATCGACAGAAATAGTATGAAATAGTGAACCAGCTGGAATTGTGATTTAGATACATTTAGATTTAGATCCTGAGTCGGGATTCAAAGTGATTACCATTATTTCCATCATTTGCTACTTGACTAATCTCGACTATACTTGCCCATCTTTCATCCATCTTGAAACTTCTGGCACATCGCCGGCGAGGAGTCCAAGTCGCGTTGGGGGACCTCCTTTCTGACGAGCGGATTACAGACTTTGAAGACCCTGCATGGAGCAGCGGAAGGTGCTAAAACCCACCCAGCATCGGTTGAAACATGTTGAAGCCTCTCCATCCTTTCGGATTTTCAGATGGCCGGCCGGAAACAGGAAATGACTGGAATGATTCTTGTATATTCTTGTGATTTTGGACGTCATCTTGAAATAATAGTTAGAAGGGAGAACTATGAAGACAATCCCTGGCGAGGCATCCGGCAGCATATGGAGCACACATTCGAGGAGGCAATCAGATCAGAAGAGGAGAAAGGGTTCAAAATCGCAACCGGGGCGGTTATCATTTTCCAAGCAAAGAGCGTATGGGGATCGGGCAAGCTGTGGGATGCATGTGTCAACGTTTGGATTCAAGCATTGGAAACCAGCCACAAAGGACACCAACTGTCATGAGATTCCAATGCGGGTCGCCACACAGCCACAGGACATCAGCACCATGACAGTGGTGCAAGGCTTAAGCAAAGCTGCTGAGAAGGGGGCAGCTAAAGCGGAGATGAAATCCAAAGAGGTGCTTCATTTTTGGATCAGGATGGAGTAAATTTGGATTATGGATGCTGCATGCGGAATGAAAAGGTGTGAGATGTTCCCAACTTTTTCTGGTGAAGGTTAAGGCTTGGGATGAATCCTGTAGCTCACTTAGTGGAAGAGTCATGGTGGTGATTCCTAAGTCACTCTTTAGTGCTTGAATGAGCAGTCCAATTTCGAAGTGTTTTCCTGCAACTGGAGGTACTGATTGTTTTTTTTCCCGGGATGCTGGGGAGTTGGGTTGTGTCCTCGAGTCAAACTTTCTTGAATCATTATTGTACGGATGGTGGGCAGAAGATTATGACATGCATTCAGCTTGTTTTTTTGATACTGGAGTGCTGCACTGAGCTTTTCCTCTGGAGGTAACATCACCGCCAACAGCTTTGACAGACACTCGGATTGACGATGATCCAGGCAATTTTTTCTGTGGTGGCATTTAGGGCCAGCATGGAAAAGTCATGAAAACATGCGATGCTTGATCAAAGTGTGCACAAGTATATGGATCGACATGACTCAAGCCACACGTAACGCATACATACTTATTGCCACTCAGTGTTTGTTTGAGTCCTTTTTCATGTGTTCATGACCAACTTTTACAATACATGTCTATTAGTTCATATGCATCATATAGATACATCATTTTGCCCGTCCATCAGTCAAGGAAGCAAGTGTTGCCAGCGAGACTGTGGTTGGCGATGCAGGAAGTGAAGTAGCACAACCGAAGGCATGACTCCATGGCGGCTTTTTGCAGACTTGGTGATGCTAGTTGCCAGAAGATGCCTGACATGTTTTCTGGTTGCGTGATCAATTTAGTTACTTCTTTCGTAGTGATGCTTACAGTAAAGATATGTCATGATGATGCTGCTAGCTTCAAGCTACAACAGTTTCCCTTTCTCTTTTGAAGTTTCGATGCTTTGAGTCATGGAATCATTGCGCATCATCAGGGAGGTGCCAACGTGGAAAGGACGCAGGACGGGTACAGCTGATTCTCTCAAAAACTTGGGTGTTGAGACCTGGCCCTCGTTATATGGTGTCATTTTGATCTTCAGGGGTCAAATTTCCATCTTTGCGGCAGGAGCTTGAGCAGCTCCAGGCAGAAAAAGAGCGATTGCTCCAGGAGAATCAGAAGTTGAAGGTGCCAGGGTGTGGTTGGCATCATGGGATTTCTGGAAGATGAGGTGTGCAATTGATTCCTCGACTAGTAGGGCAATGGATAGAATTATGTAGAGTAGACATGCTGATATCAAATTTATGATATTTATGAATACTCTATGATATGGGTGGATGTCATCATGAACAACAAATTTGTCATTGTCCACCAACACACTCACAGCGCGCATGATACGTATTTCCATGCGGCAACCTAACTAAGTCAATCTACAGGCAGACAGATGCCTACAAGAGGGCGCAATGGTTATTGGATGCGTATCAGATCATATCAGGGTAGTAAAGGCAGCGGATGATAGCATCCTTGGCATGCGCTTGTTGCCGCCTTTGGCTTTCAGAGTCCTTAGTTTGAATGGTCGCAAGGCTATTGAATGCAATCAAAACCCTGATATGCCACCGGGAATGAAACAAACAAGTTTCACAGCAAACTGACTCTTTGGGACGCTGAGAGGGAATTGCAGGTAACCCCCCGTACGATGTTAGTTGAAGTCGGAATATGCTGATGCTTTGAGTCAGTTTGGCCTTTTCAATGCATCCAACTCAGGCTGAGAAAGAAAATTTGATCCTGGAAGGGACGAAGATGTCCAGACGAGTGCTGAACGTTGAAGAACGCATGAAGGACGCTTGCCTCTGACGTGTCGGTCGGGCAAAGTCCATCAAAGACTTGTTCCTCCAGCTAAGACTGTTGGAGATGCAAAAATATGACTCTGACCCGAGTATCAATATACATTATCTCAGGCCAGGATCCGCCATACACAATGTAGAGGTGACATGTCAAGTGTGCATTTGCACCGACAATCACATATCCATACATATCCAATGTTTGATTTTTGTTGCAACACCTGCGCAGATACTCGCAAATCCACTGGGCCCTTGTGATCCCTTGCGGTCCCTTATTAAGCACCTCTCCAACCCACCACGCTTCTCAAAACTACCACCAAGGCTGTGACGGCCGACATGCGCGAGGCCGAAGCCACCAACCAAGACGCAGAGCGCAAAACTGAACAGCTGCAGGCACAATTGGTACGCCAAAAGGAGAAGGCCGACAAAGCTGAAGCACAAGTTGCAGAGCTGAAGACCGACAACCGTACCTGGCTGGAAATGTTTGGAATGAGTTGAAGAGTTGAAGAGCTCAAACCCATGTTGTGTTGTTCCTTTGTGCTCTAAAGACTAGCTGTGGCAATTACAGATTCTCGTGTGGTGGTTTAATGTTGTAAATATCTGTACCATTTGTTATCATTCAGAAATGACTATTTCATACTATTTCTCAGAGATGTCTTGAGGTTCATCCCAAGTTCTCAAAAAATCCGCTGCTTGACTTGTCTGACAGAGTGATCGGATCCCCAACAATTGAGGCAAGATCATGACCGAGTTGGAACGTGCCAAGCAACAGCTGCAAGGAGAGAAACGACAGATGCAGGTGCTTCTAAAATGGGACGGTGGCCAAGTTTTCTTTAAAACAGGGGCTGTATGCAGTGTCAGGTACGTGCAGATTCAATACCTACGACGGTATACGCTTCCTGTTGATACATTTTGAAGGCTCAATGAAGACTCATGATATGTCTGTCATGTCTACTGTTAAATTTCTGGATGACCACCTCATCACGTATCCATCTATTTTTGTTGACAAACCCTGAGTGTTCGATGGTTCTTTTCATTTTTTGGTATCTTATTTGTCGCAAGAACACGACGGAGGGTCTGTACCAACAGCATTTCGGAATTCTGATTCTTGCGCGCAAGTTGTGCAGGCCGACCAACAAGCACTTCAAATGAAGACTCGGGAGAGCACCGAGAGGGAGCGAAGGATGGAAGAACGCATTCAGTGACTCAGCTGCTTGAGTTGTTAGAAGATTCGAAGATTTGATATTTTTATAATAAAATTGACTACTATCGAGAGAAACGATCCATTAGATTGCGGGAAAGCTCTCCGAAATATCCTGACACTCTGAATAACAGAGCGAGACTATCTCAAGCTCACTTTAAATCTATGTTTCCTCCATGCATGGTGCTCAAGCATATAAACATTTCCAATATGATATGCAGAAAATTGGCAATTTAAGCTGGAACTACAAACAGTGTTGACATGCCGTATGTAGTTCCCCAATTTATCTTCAACACCAATGTAACAAAGGTGGTTTTACTCTGCTTGACTTCTTTTCGTTCTTCTTAATTTTGTTGTTGTTTTTTTATGTGTTTGTCTTTTTCATGTTGTCTACCTCGCCTTTGTCTTTCCTTCCATTCCTTTGCTTCTTTCCTTTCTCTTTTTGCTTTCCATGTCTTTCCATGCAAACAGATCCAAACCAAATCAAAATGGAACGTAATTAATTACAAATTGGATGCAAAACCAAATGCAAACTTGAATATAATACCTACGCCAAAATTATGATTTCCAGTTCCAGGCTGCGAGAGAATCTTACAACTTACTGTATGACTTCTAACTTACAATGATAAACCATGATATGCCATGATATGCCTACAACCCAGTATTCTATGACACATGTCCTAGTGCAAAGACCATTCTTTTGTGATGTGTTCACCCCAAGATTGTTCGTCGAGAACTTTTTTCACAGGTGAAGTAGAGGGCATTCCAAGTTCCAATCCGTCGGCATAGATGGATGTTTATATTGAATAGTTATACCTGAATCGTTCACTGGGATGCCACATGATAGTGGGGTGGTGGTTTCGCAGATTTTTTGTTTTCTTCCCTACTTGGGCCAATGATCCAATTTGAGGATGAAATATGGTTCAAAAGGGTTGAAACCACCAACTACTAGTAGTATAACATTATAACATGTTGTTCACGCAGTCCTTCATGACATATTGCCTCAACCTGAGGCAATTATGTCATGAGCGTGATGAGCTTCGTGCCACTAGCAGCTCATTGACAGTAGAACTGCAGCAGGCCGCAGTGGGGATACCTGTAAGGTTGATGATGACGATAATCTTATCTTGGATGCTATTGAGTGCCATGCCCACTCATTGCCTTTTCATGGCCACCAGAGCTTTCCTAGAGAGGTCACATGGGTGGGAGTTCAGTGATCATTAAGCCACCAACAGTCCTATGAAAAAGCCAGGCCCTTCGCGCAGTGGACAACTTGGAGCGACGTTTGCAGCAGCAAATCCAGGACTTGTAGCAACCAGTCTAGGCGAAGTGTGATGCGAAACAACCAAGGGCCTGAATCAAATGATGTACGCTACTATTTACCTGGTATAGTACTGGAATCAGGTAAGGGGGGTCAAGAAATTCTCCCAATCCTCCCAAAGTGAATGGTGAAAACCAAGTAAGCCACTGACTCGTCAAATCTGCGGCTTTCAATCCTTGGTGAAGGTGGATATCTAATTTCATTTTGATTGGCCGATATCGGCCATACTTCCAAAACTTTCATGCAGTGTTTCATGTTGCCTAGACAATGGCTTGGGGGAAATATTCAATGAAAAGCACATGTGCATATAGAAGTACACCTTTATTGCATGTATCAATGTTCCTCTTTGAATCTTTTGAATTCATATATCATATATTTGATATCTATATTTATATGCATAAACTATTATATATCACATTTGCTGTATCATGAACATGTCATTTCATAGCATGTGTTTCTAGCAATCTCTCCTCCTTAGGAGACTGAGCAATTGCAAGAGCAGCATCGAAGGCAGCTAGAAGTCGCAGAATACGAGCTACTTTATGCGAAATCGAATGGTATCGAGGGCTGTTTTTTTTGGGGGGGCGGCTGTTAGGCCATGCTTTGGACATCAAAACAGGGGGTGTTGGAGATGGAAATAGATGGACAATGGGGAGTGGGCAAGCTGTTTGAATACTCGAGGTTGAATGATGATTGATTTATTGGCTCAACAGGTCCTACAGAGTGAAAAGCAGAAGATTTGACGTCTCAGAGCTTTCTTCTGAAAAAGATATGTAGACATAGCGCCAAAAGCCACTATGAAGGTAGAAGGAGAAAACGGCCACTAGCAAACTGACGGAGTGGGGGGCTGATTTTAGCACTCAGTTATCTACGTTGAGTGCAGCGAAAATTTGCTGCAGGGTTTGAACTGAGCATGGTAGAGTTTTTCCGGACACAGTTGCAAGACTTGACAAAGCCTGGAACATCATATATACATACTTTGGCACCATCTCGTCCATTTGATTTCACACGGTCGGAAATCTGAGCTGTCCACATGTGTCGGGCCCAACAAAACTACTTTTGCCCAAGGACCCTTGAGCTAACCGAGGTTTGTGAATGAGAGCATGCCTTACCAGCAAAGGCTGGGAGAGTTGGAAGCGCAACTTGCACATCAGGAGTTTCTTGGCGCAACCGTCACCGTCACTGTCCCCTTAATGAGCCACGGTGGTGGAAAAAATGTGAAAAAATGCATGAAGGGATGGTCTTGTTGGCGGTGATTCGAAGGTGCAGCTTTTGGTGTGGTAGATGTGTTTCTTCTGCTACCTAAGCTGAGGCAAAAGTTCCTGGAACGGGAAGCCATCGCCTACCGAGAGCGTGACAAGGAACATGCAGTATTCTGCAATGAGATGCATGCCAGAGTTTTCCCCAGAAGGAACAGATTCAGAATTGGACGCATTCTTGTGCGCTACTGGACGCATTCTTGTCCATTACTGTAGTTTGAATTTCGAAGCATTGGGATGAGATTCTGTGTAGTTATCATCATATATTATGATAATGACATCTGACAAGAAACTATGAAATAGCGGGGTAATACGATATCAAGGAATAAAAGCACGGAAGAAAAAGCACAGAGATACGAGCTAAAAACATATAGGGAAATGAAAGGAGCATTCAAGATGTGACGGGAAGCATCGGTCATGAGAGTATCCAGGGAAATGACAGGTAATGTATGGAAATATGCTCCGCAGAAGATATCACATCAAAGAAAGATTTGAAAAAAAGATTGAAGCTAAGCAGGCAATGAGAGCTATTCTGTTCCAATGCACGGTAGCTAGGAGTTTAGGCCCAGGCCGAAGTGCCCGAAATGCAAGGAATGTCAACAAATCCAAGTTTATGCCACCTGAGAATCCACAGAGAAACCACCGAGTTTTTTTACGCTGCTCATTTGTACCACAGTTTTTTTCCTACCCAGGAGCGTGCAGAACTAGAAGCTGCCAAGGAAGAACTCCGACAACGTGAAGCGCAACAGGAGTTTGCGAGTGTCATGGACCACGGGGCACGCGTGCGCAAATGTGCACACTTATGTTATTATCTTATATTTTATGCGTTTTTTTTTTTAGATTCTTCGGGGGGCAGGGCCAGTTATGTCCGGATGGCAGGAGCGCCGGGCCCGTGAGCTGCGTGAGGAAGTGGAACGTGCGCAGCGTGCGCAACAGGAGACAGCGGAGCTCCGTACCTTGGCGTAGATCCGAAACCTTTCCTGGAAAGCTCCAAACGTGGGAACTGTGGGGCCCTAAGCTTTTCCACGTGAAGCTTCCTATCCACGTCCCTACAACAAGGAGGATTGTTGATGAGAGTTGCTTGAAAAAGGGTGTCCCTGGTTGCAATGGCCTCACAGATGGGCACTTTGAGAATCGAAAACCGTTTTTGTGAGGCTGGCTAGGCCAGAGTGTAATTCCCACTTTGTTCATGAATTATCTAGTTTGGATTCGGATCATTAAGCTAAGTGGTTGGATCTCCCAGAAAGTTGGCACCATCTGCGGCAGATAAAATTTGCTGGATGAGACTCAAAAGATTTGGCCCGTCCAAGGAAATTGAAAAATCATGGCACAAATGCGGCAATATGTCAATTCTCACGGGTGAATCCTTAGGACGTGAATCAGTGGGGATCCTGTCTATATGTATATCAATTTTCAAGTTTATACTTGACTTGCCTGGACGCAGCCATATTCATGCACACACAGCATCCCATCATTCGTTATTCCTGCCAAGGACGGGAAATTGCAGAGGTTCGGGGTGGTGAGCTTTGCGTTGGACTGAATCCCTGCAAAATGAACTCTTTTTCCAGACTAGAAGGAGATTAAAGTATATGAGTTTACGTCATGCACAAGTTCTCTGGATATTAATTATATTATTAATAGAATTGGACAGAGAGAATCAATCATGTTGATATTTTGACCTCCAGTCTCCAGATGTCAAAGACCCGTGCATATGTATCTATACAATCATAACTATACAAAATATGTGTTTGTATGTTTTTATTGTACATTACAATGACAAAGTTCCAGCTAGCCTTTTGACGTAAAACGTTGGATGCTATCCATTGCAAGTAAGAATTCTGGATGGGTGATTGTGATGTTGTTTTTGCTCATGTTTTTGCATTTGGCGAAGCTCTTTTCCTATTCCAAGTGACTTTTCAATAAGATGCCACCAACTGAAGCCACCCCAGCCACCACAGCCACCACATACCAAGCCACCAAAGAGCATCCATCCACGTTTGGTCAGGTCGAGTCTGCCCGTGAGGTAGCTGACCGCAAGTGTGAGGTTGTGGAAGGCTTGGTGAAACTGAAGCAGTTCCAAGTGTTTTGTTCCAAGTGGCTTCGTTGGGAAAATCAGGCGAGCTGAAGCTGGAAACTGCTCGGCGGAAGTTCGCAGAACAGCGTGGCGACGACTTGCAGCAGCAGGCTTGACCTCGGATTGGAGAAGTTTTTAAGTTGAGCTTCGAGGGCATGTATCAAGTCTTTGTAGCTGTCCTTGTTCATTCCACTCATGTTCTATTGGGTCAATGCTCTGCTCACATCTATTCATGAAAGGATTTGACTCTCATCTTTTTCTGGGAGCGTAGAGTGGCGAGCTCCTCGGAGCCGGAGTGACATGTTCGGCGCCGCCATTTCGCTGCCTTTCAAATTGCAACCGTCCAATCTCTCCAAAACAATGTCCATGCAGTTTGGTATGGTGTTTACGCATGTTTACACTCTTATTTTCATTCTTCATTCTTTGAGAACGTTTCAGACTTGTTTTTTCACGCTTTTTGTGCCTGTGACTTTGGACAGCAGGGACATTTTTAGCGACATAGAGCTACACGAAGCTCTAAACATGGCTCCAGTTGTTAATGATTGCAATTATATAGATTAGACAATTCTCAATGGCACATGTTGCTGCAACTCGGGCCTATTTGCAGCTGTCAGGTTGAAAAGCTGCAAAGTTCAGCATTAGCTACGCAAGGCGAGGGCTGGACGCAGGGGGTGGGCACTTGGCATTTAGCTCAGTTGCTGATCGTTTGTCTAAGTAGGAGCGCACTAAGTACAACGTCCTAACTTCCATTGGTTCTGCTGCACATGAATTTCTGTGTGAAAGGATCTTGACTTTATTGGCGGAGAGTTATTGTACAACATATATACTTTAATGCTTTATCATGTTATACTCTTTTTTTAACATATGAGTTGGAGTTGGTCGGATGCTGCCAGAAATGGCCCATGTCATGATACCAAAAGGAACAACCTGAAAATATTTAGGTCAGGGCCAGTTCGATTTCCCTTCATGTTTATTCACTTTATATTTCATGATGCAAGAGATGCAATTAGAAGTGAATCACTCCTGCAGTGTAGTTTTGACAAACTTCTTGAAAATCCTGTGAGAAGGGCGAATCTTGGTTCAAAAGCCGTTCATGATCGTCTAGGCGTAGTTTTTTTCGTCGTGTTTATCACCTACAAGAGGTATGGCATGTCGCCGCAAGCCAAAGACACCACTGGCTGATTATGCCAAGTCATTGAGACAGGAGAAGGCATCGGAACTCAGCATGGCATTCCCAATGTACGTCGTTTCACTGCAAAACATGTTAGACATGACAGAAGTCAAAAGCCATCAAGAACTGCTACGGGATGGAGTCCTCACGGAAATGGATGCTGCTTGTGGAAAGGCTATGTTTCTTTCACACCAGTGGACCAGCAATCAACATCCAGATCCGGACGGCAAACAATTGAAAGTATTTCAAGCTGCCATGTCAAACCTTGCGAGTGGCTCTATTGTAGCACAGCCCAGTGCACATTCTGCCAGTGTGCAGTATTTTCTTGGATGGCACATATCTCTACCTGATTTTTCTGCAAATGCGATCTTTGTGTGGTACGACTATTTTTCTGTACCCCAGTACACCGTCACTGCATGGTCCCGGTCGGTTAGTGGGAACCTCTTTGAGGATCAACGCAATGCCATTGCCAGCATCCCTGCCTACATTGATAAGTGTGACTTCTTCGTGGTTCTGTGTCCCTTGATGAGACATGCCACCACACATCTAACTCTGAATTTTGAGTCCTGGGCAGAAAGAGGCTGGTGCCGAACTGAGGCCATGACAAGAAACCTTTCTGTACAGAATGCTTCCATCCTTGTCATTGAGGGTCCACGTCAAGTCACGTTGGGTAGCACCTGGCATTCCACCTTTCTTGCCCCGGGAGAAGGAAAGTTTACTGTGGACCATGACCGTGAGGTAGTTGCAGAGATCTTAAAACAAATGGTGCGCAAGAAGCTCGATTCTTTGCTTGTAAAGGGTGACCTTCCTGGTTACCGACTCCTATTGAATCAGCAGCAAGTGTGGCTTCGCAAGTCCAACACTGCACCGGTGCCAGGGCTTCTCGCTGGTGATTTAAGGACAGACTCTGATCAGATGGGTGATGTGGGGGAGGAATTCCTGTTTCAGCATGGCTTTTCCAAGCTTTGTGAGTGCGACGAGGCAGGATGGTCCCCGCTATGCTATGCCGCTTTAGGAGGAAACCCTCAAGTCTTAGAAGCCTTGCTGAGCAAGCGCGCCAATCCTAATGAGACACTCCGGAGATCCTGTCCAATTTTGTACCTGCAAAAAGGTGATCCTGTTCTAGCTATTTGTGGCAGATTTGGAAACAAAGAGTCTATAGGAACATTGCTACGCGCTCAGGCAGATCCAAACAAGCAAGATCATTTTGGGATGAGCCCTCTCTTTCATGTAGCAACTTATTCTGACAACGTGGATGAAGCACGGCTGCTGCTGGAAGCCCATGCTGATCCTAGAATTGCCAACCGTGCTTCATTGAATGCTTTCCAATATGCTTCCATCATGGGGGCCTCCAAAATTGCCAAAGAACTTCTCCAATTTCCCGGCGGGGACGCTTCCCGGCAGGAGTTATTGCATCAAGCCATTTTCTTCAGCCAGGGATTCCAGAGCTCAGCAGTTCACCTCTCTTTGCTTCTGCAAAGTGGATGTGATATCAACGAGCAGTTTCGATTTGACACAGCTCTCCCAGGAGCACACCTCTTGCTTGGCCTCTTAGCACTGAAGCATTGTCTATCTGCACCGACGCCATTGAACACATTCGCATATCATTGGCGTGATGCCACCCCGCTGATGGTTAGCATCCTAGTGAGAAACTATTCGATTTCCCGGATTCTACTTGAGGCCAGAGCCCGAATTGACCTTCGCAACAGCAGAAAGCAAACAGCTTTTGACCTCGCCATCAAGCAGGGTGCTCCAGATGCATTGCTTTGGGACTTGTGGAGGCGTGGGGCCGGCAACCACGCCTCGCAAGCCTCCATTTCTTGGTGGCACAGCAACACCCCTGAGGAGGACTCCGAGGACCAAATGACACTCATCACTGTGGAGTCTTCTATCCCTGTGGAGATGCTGCAAGATCCAGACCCAATGGTTTCAATGCAGTTCTGATGTGAAGATATTCAGTCAATGGTTTTCACAGATCCAAGTTTATCAAGTTTCACTATGTTTCACTGACAATCACTATGCAGCTTCAAAAAATGCAAGGTACTTTGACACTCTTTGACAACAAACATCCAAAATTCATGACCTTGGAGCACTGCCTTATCAGATTGCAAAACCACTTTGCTGTCATCATTGAAACTGCAAATTTTGGAGCGGTAGTAGGTACTAGGTAGTAGTTTGTAGTGTGGTAGTAGACAGTAGTTTGGTGGTGGTGGTGGTCTGGTGGTCGTCATGCTCGATATGAGTTGCCACCGTTTTGAATCATCCTCATTCAGATTGTGTGAGGGCCTCAATGTGGTCGATTGGGCCCATCTGAAGATTTTTGAAAAGAGCACTTTCCGATTCAACTCCGGGAAAAATCAAGCCAAATTGTCCGTCTCTGGGATGTGGGGTTTTGATTGCGCTGCTGATTCAGTGACTCAATTATTGATGTATTGTGATGTTACATGATATATTGTGTGACCCATGTAAGTTTTCAAGAAAAAGGGTGCCCTTATCTAGCCTTGGCCACCTAATAGCGAAGAGTAGTTTGGTAGCAGTTTATCCATTCATTGATTGTCATTAATCCAGATTCAGTTCGCCGGAAGGCCAAAGTCTTGGCTCCGAAAACGAAGTGCAGTTAAGGATGCAGGTCCAAATGGAGGGTTTTTTTGCCGCCGATGGGGAATGAACTCAAGAGGTGGAACATGGTGAAACCTTTAATTGATAGATTCATATAAATATATATATATAGAGATTTATAAGGTTGTTTTGTAGTACGCCATTCATCCTGCCAAAATGTTTGAGACATGCACGTTGGATGCTTGTCAAGTTTCCTGCAAATGTCGCTTCCCAATTGTTTCCTGCATCCAGTAGTATTCCCTGATCGTTCAAAGTTGTTCCTACGCCAACACTCAATCCCGCTATAGAAGACTCTTGTTTTGGTGGTTTGCTGCAATCAGGGGAAGGCTAGCACTATCTCCAAAATCCCCTCATGTCGTATACGGAGGTTTCCAAGGCACATCTCGGATCAAGTCGGCACATCTCAGAGATTCCAGGTGTCTGGAAAGCTCTTATGCCCGTAGTTGGTTTTGATGTCACTGTACTCCTACACAGCCGAACTCCTGGAAAAAGACGGCCCTCAGCCACCTTCACAGTTCTCCCAAGTGAAGATTTCAAGATGTGTCCATTGAAAGGGGTTCCTTGCAACAGATGTGAGTATTGTTACAATCCAAGCGCATTTGCATCACACCAATGGCAGAGGCACCCCTCCCCTTCTCTTCCTTCCCTAGAACAAGCTTAGGGGGCCGCTGCTTGGAACTTTTACCATGGAATGAGTCCATACAAAGCGATGATGTGCGATAACTAGGATAATTTCTGCATTTCTGTACCAAACGCAAGCCACCGAGTCTTCACCTTACAGGTGAGCACAATAACTCAGCAGCGAGATACCTTGCAGCAGGACGGGAGGGGCTGTGCATTGCTCAGCTGTGAAGTCAAAAGCTGTACTCCTAATGGTTCTCTTGTAATCTTGTCAAGAAAAACACGAGACCCACACTCAAGTACATTCCAACTCGTGAGTGCTTGAGAGCATTTCATTATCAGTAAATCATATCTCGAATGAGGGTGGGTGGGTCAGTTGATAGGGAAGGGGTAGCCTTCAGGTGCAGACCCAGTGCAACAGGGTCAATCACCAAGTAGACTGGATCATCATTGAATCACACCGAATGATTCCGTTGGACGCGCACAGTTGGGTCGTTTGATATGAGGAGACTTTGAAGCTCCGAGAGCGCTTAGAAGCGCAACGTGCAGGTGCCAAAAGAGACGGGCTTCATGGGAGGGCTGTCGGATGCTGGATGTAAGTGGGTGGGTGACGAACTGACACGAGACTTTGGAACACTTACTGTATGACTTATGAGCACTTAGATTATCTCAAATTGGGTCCCTGTGGTTTGGTTTGTTTTGCGGGATGGCGGTTGCAGTTGTGCTTGATAAGGTGATGCTGCAAATGCACAGCTCGTGCAGAGATTTGAGCTGGCCTTGCAAGCCATCGGCAAGTTACAGGTGATGAGGGTGGGTGTCCGGGCAAGCGCGGGGTGCATCTTGGACAAGCCACACTGATGAGATATGATGAGATGATGATTCGATTGTTAATGTTTTGATGCATATTCCGGACGAAGATATTCATGTAGGGAGATGTTTGTTGATTGCCAAATAAGGCCAACACACCACATAATCCCGATGCGTTCGCTAGGGTATAAATATTTACTATAATGTTAGCTTCATTTTGTATAGGGGGCTCAACAGCACAATTCCTCTCACTAACCGCAAACTCCCACCCTCCACCCTCCACCTTCTACCCAAAGACAACCTGCATCATCATCATCATCATCATCATCATCATCATCATCATCATCATCATCATCATCATCATCATCATCATCACCATCACCATCACCATCACCATCACCATCCCCATCGTCGTCGTCGTTCGTCGTCGTTCCGTCGTCGTCGTCGTCGTCGTCGTCGTCGCCATCATCACCGTCATCACCGTCATCACCGTCATCATCATCATCATCATCATCATCATCATCTTCATCATCATCATCACCATCACCATCACCATCACCATCACCATCACCATCACCATCCTCACCGTCATCGTCCTCATCCTCATCCTCATTATCATCGTTGTCGTTGTCCTCCTCACCATCATCGGACCATCACCATCACCATCACCATCATGCTGATTGTGATCACCTTTCAAAATTCATCGTCATGTCACGATATTGGCGTGCAGTTATCTCATCATATCGTCAGAATGAGTTGTCACGCATACAGAATCCATCCTTCAGCGTTATTATTACGAAAGATCATCACGAGGACCAGGAAACATGGATCAGTCATCCTCCAGTGGCGCAAGTGCACAGGAAGAACTTGAAGCTTGCCAAGCGCAGAGGGATTCTTACCAAAAGTGACTTTGCTGCAATGTCCAAACTTGACGAGATGCCCACTGGCACCCAGAGTCAGGGTGTGTTCTTTCACGTGGAAGGGTTGAATCGTTGGATAATTTCTTAAATGAAGGGTGTAAGAAGATTCCAAGGTCCAAACCAGATTTGTTCTCACATGCTGCACACTTCGCACAGAAAGTAGATGAAAGTGCTTGTAGTAAAACGAACATTGACAAGATGGACAAGGGTGTTGGCCAGTCATTCAGCTATGTTCTGCTCGAAAATAAGTAAACCATACTTCTATACTTGGAAGATCTTGGAAACGGTTCAACATTATATTATTGGTCATTTTTTTCAGAAAAGTGTATCCAAAAGAACTTCACCCCAACTCACAGTCTTCGTGGAAATCTTCCTTGGTATTTTTGGTGTAGTTCATTTTTCCTTTGTGCGTACGCACATACCTTACATTCGACATTCATCCAGCTTCCGCTTCAAGAAGTGTTGTGTAGGCAGTGTCAAAACAACGCCAGCCAAGGAGCTGAGGCGTGCCATTTGTGATGCATTTATGCGGGGATCAATGGTCATCCAACCATGTACAACCCATTATTGAACCACATATTTGAAGATCTCTGAAGATGCTAGTGATTCGTGCAGGTGTTGAAAATCACGTGTGCTACTGGGACGTGAGCAAGACTGGCATGGAAATCACCATCATCGGATGTGCATATCAAATTTCTTTGAACACGCATGTGTATTTGCATATTATTTGCACAACCACAAATCAGATATTTTGTAGGAGAGTCATGTGGTTTCGCATTTCCTGTCCCTGTCATGTTTATTTGTTTATTTTGTTTCTGAATATCACCCGCACGCCTTGACTAGCATGAAAGGGATGCCAAAAAAACTGTAAGTCAATGAAACAGAGGGACTGACCCTAAATGGTTTGTGTGTACTCTTCTACTTTGGCATGATGAAAATCCATGAAAATCCTCGGGTCCCAACAACATGACGGCCTTCCTTGCTTTTTGCCGCCATGGAGGTTGCTTGACGCTGTCCATGAGCGGGGGACGAACGCAGATGGTGCACATCTGCGGCAGAGCAGAATGTCTCGGAGTGGAAGACGTGTTTTTGACCTGGCACACTTGTTGCTAATCGCAGTCAAAAGCACAAGCCTCTGACATAGCTTGCTGCAGCAGATGTTTCCAAGATTGCGCTTGGTGATAGAATTTTCAATCATACAGCAATCTGACGTAATCTGTGAGTGTGCCAGAGTCAGAACCCGTGTCTCTTTGTCGTAGCACGATTTCAGGGTTTTGGAAGGTATTCTGCTACTGCTAGGACTCAAGGAAACACTGGACCATGCTCTGGCTTCCATTCCAAGAGACTCGCCCGTGCTCCAGCCCCAATTGCCTGTCCTTAGTTGGCCTTGCTGCCAAGTTGCCACAGTTTCAGTTCCTGGTCTCAATCCTAGGATCGTTCCAGGCTTAAACCAATGGTTGCGTTGACATGTTAGAATCAAAGTGTAGCGCAGTGCAACGTGATGATACATGTGTTGCGTTTTCAGTGTCTCGGATCAAAGAGGTGTCTTGGGCCTGAGTAGCGTGGCCCATGGCAGAGGAGCCGAGAAGAGTTAAGGATGAAGTGGCCACCGATCTGAGGAAAGGAGGTTGGGCCGGTGATGCTATCGCTTTCTTTGATGGAATGGCATTGGAGGATGTTAAGAAGGCCTTGGGAGAAGTTTGCTCCAGGTGGGGCTTAGAAGACTTTGATGATCTGAGGAAAGAAGCGAAGAGACGTAGGATGGCCTTAGACGTTGAAGATCACCATGCCTCCAAGGATCCATCGAGTGGCCACAAGGACATAACCTGGAAGGCTAGAGAAGGAAGAGCGGATTTGAGGGGTAGGGAGTTTGGCCTACCGTTGGAGCAGGCGAGACCGCTGTTGCCGCGTATGATCTGGCCTACCAGGTACCAGAGGAGATTGAAGCATTGCAAGGAGGATGCACAAAGAGAGAAGCTGGACGAGGATGAGAGGAATCGGCAGATAGGTCGGTTGGTAGAGCTCCTTCGGAAGACAGGAATGTTAAAGGAGGAGACCATGCGTGAGGGTGCATCCAGCGAATGGATGACGAGGAGAAGGGCGATGGGAAGAAGAGCAAGCACCTTGAGGGCCCATGTGAGGATGGGCATGAGGATGAGAGAATTCACCACAGGATGCTTAGATTCTGACTGGTTCAAAGGGACAGGAGACTTGATGGACTATATCGCTGGCAGATTGGAGGAACCCTGTGGTAAGTCGATCCCTGTCTCGATTGTGGCTGCCGTCAGATTCTTGGAAGCATCAGCAGAGGTGCCTATGGATAGGAGGCTGAGCGAGGATCCAGTGCTCCAGAACTTCATGGCGGAGATCACCAAGAGGGCGTGGTGGGCGACAAGGACCAGGACCAGTGCAAATCGTTTGCTGGTGGCGATTGTGATTTGCTGGGAATTCATTGTGGTGAATGAGAATGAGAAGACTTACGTGCGGATCTTCGCCTGGTTCAAGTTGGTGAAGTTATGGGCGATGCTGAGGTGGAATGACACCCTCGGCATACCCGCCTTGAGGATCCAGTATGTCAAGAAGAAAGGCCTGGTGGGCGATATCGTGAGGTCCAAGACGACAGGAGTTGGAAGAAGGATTGAGACGCAGCAGTTCTATGTGGCAGAGGAATCATGGCTCCTAGCAGAAGGGTGGCTGAAGGTAGGATTCAAGCTGTTTGAGGACTGTGGCAAGAAGGCTGGCGTGGACAAAAGAGATTTCATGCTTCCCTGTCCAGATGCGGGGTTGGAAGGTTTTAGATCTTCCATGGTCCGCTATGGAGATGCAATGGCGATGTCGAGGACGTTGCTGATGGATCTGAAGGCACCGCTGAAGTCCGGAGGTGAGATGGGGCCGGTGGTGCTGAGCAATGAGACCGGAAGTTTCTGGTCAGAGCATTCAGAGAGGGTGACGATGGCATCGTGGGCAGGAGCCGTCGGCATTCAACAAGAGGTGATCAAGAGGTGGGGACGTTGGCGCCCCAGCGTGGACGAGGAGTACGTGAAAACCAGCCAGATCCTTGTCATGAAGGCTCAAGCCGAGGTGGCTAGGAAGATGAAGACAGAAGGATTCAAGAGAGATCTGGTGGGTGAAGAAGAAGTCATGGCCCAGGTGGAGCAAAGGCTGGTGGAGAGAGGAGTTGCGGAGGAGTTGATCCGCAAGCAGTCGAGGAGATTTAGGTTCTACAGGATGGCCTACCGTGAGAACATGGGAGGAGCAGTGGAGGCGGCTGGAATGCCGGATGAGGAGGTCTTGCAGACTTCCCCTGCAGGGTCGGAGGTGGATCCTTTGGACTTCGAGGAGATGGAAGCAGCAGAGGAGACTCCCTTGAGTGTGGTTGGTATGGGGACATTTGTTATGTCCATAGTCGGTCGCAGCAAGAGAAGGACGCTGCATCGGGTGGGAGGCTGCTATAGGATTCCAGGTGTCGACTACAGAGATTATGTAGTCATTGGTGATACTAGGCCAGCTCTCATCGAAGGTGAGAAGCTCTGTGGCACCTGTTTTGGTTCTAAGGAAAAGGCCTTCTCAGAAAGTGAAGAAGTGCCGTCCTCGGAGTCATCGTCATCGGAGTTGATGACCTCGGATCCTGATGAGGATCAGGAGGAATCGGATTGGTGATGGTATAAAAGATGGGAGAAAAAAAAAGAAAACAGGGTTTTGGGGTTTTGGACTGATTTGCTTTATCGTTCGGTGTGTTTTGTTGACTTGTTTTGGATTCAGTTGCAGTGATTGGGGGGGGGGATCAGTGTATGTGCTGCATGGGCAGCAGTCGGCTCTTAGGGTAGTTTCCCCCGCTTGGAGAAGGGTAGGAGGAGTGAGAAGGAAGAAGGAGGATGGCAGCTTTAACCAATGAGGAGTGGATCGCAAAGCTGACACCCGACCTTCAAGGACTCTTGGATTCGAGGAAGGTGGCAAAGGAGCTGCAAGCTGGACTGGCAAAGAATGCCATAGACAACATACCAATGCTGTCAGCCGTGGCCATTGACAGAGCAGGGCTGACCACCGTGGCAAAAGACCTCTTGGGTTTGGACGTGACTGCAGGAGGAGACGAGATCATCAAGTTTGCTCAGCTCTATTTGGCATGGCAGTCAGCTTCGAAGAGGATTAAGGTTCAGGATGAGATGGATGCAGAGTCGTCGGTCCACAAAGAGCCGAAACCAGTCCCAGCCCAGGAGTTGCAGTCGTTGCGCACCAAGTTTGAGGATCAGTTTTACAAAATGAAGGAGACAGAGATTCCAGCCAGAGGATCATTGGAGGATCTCTTTGAGCAGCTAGATGGAGGAGAGTTGAGGCCCATGGCACTGAGGCACTTTGGCAGCAAAGCAGATGATGAGGACGTAGAAGTGGGAAGCCTTCAGCTCGGGAAGGCAGGGCAGGTGAAGATAAAGAGGAACAAGGTGGAGACTGCGTCACCAGCCAATTTGGAGGAGTTAAGGGCGAAGGTGGTGCTGATGGCAAACCACTACTTGTTTGCCAAATTCCGGTATCCCAACAAGCAGTCGCTCCAGAAGATCAATCCCTTCACCTTTCTGGACTACTTGGGGTACCTCACAGGAAAACATGTGGCCCAGCTGGAGTCCTTGACGGTGGATGGGGTGACGTTGCATAAGCCCTCCGTAAAATTGCTCATCAACTATGAGTACCAGATGAGGAAGGAGGTCACGGATGAGATCAACCAAGGAGGATGTATGGCCGAGGCCCTTTCGCAAGTGATCAAGAATTCGGATATTCGAGAGAGACATTTGGGCTCAACGCCTCTGGCTGTGAGCTCAGCTGTGCAGGCGACGCAAGGGCTTAAGGAGAAGCATGGAGACCGCTGGCAGCCTTATGATCCACCCAAAGGAAAGGGCAAGGGTAAGAAAGGAAAAGGAAAGAAAGGAAAGGGGAAGCAGCAAGAGATGCTGCATTCCACCTCTCCAGATGGGAGGCAGATTTGCTATGCTTGGAACAATAAGAAGGAAGGCTGCAAAGGAGGATGTCAGAGGCTGCATGTGTGCAGGATCTGTTTAGATCCAAAGCACCCTACCTATGAGCACCCCTGCAAAGAGGAGGAGAAGAAGCAGGAGTGACTAGGGGCGGAGCCAGTTTCACCGCCTTCTTCTAAGAAGAAGGTGCTTTACCTCTTTGCTGGTAAGGATAGACGAACCAGCATACGGTCAGTGTTGGAGAGGTTTTCAAAGAACTTTGGAGGACAGGAGGTAGAATGTGAGGAGTGGGACATTTGCAGAGGCCCAAACAATGACCTTTTGGATGAAGAAACGCAGAGGAGCTTGCTTCAGAGGATAGAATCAGGAGAGTTCTTCGCTGTCTTATTGTCGCCACCATGTGCTAGTTGGTCGAGGGCGCCTTGGGCGAATCGGTGGGGGCCTAGGCCTTTGAGGACAGCGTTGCATCCATGGGGACTCCCATGGTTAGAAGGCAGCAAGTTGAGCAAAGTTGTGTCCAGCAATGCAATGATTCGCCTATGCCTGCAAGTTTTGGAGAAAGCTATA
This sequence comes from Breviolum minutum Mf 1.05b.01, assembly GCA_000507305.1. NCBI lineage: Eukaryota > Dinophyceae > Suessiales > Symbiodiniaceae > Breviolum > Breviolum minutum. Next base: position 58,522 of record DF240098.1, read on the forward strand.
ACGAAGAGTCTTGGGGTGTTCCTTGAACATCCGGAGAACTTAGGATCCGTGAGGTCGCGGCCAAGCGCAACGGTTAGACATCTTCACAGTAGCTTTCTACCAATGTCGATTTGGGTCACCGTCCCGCAAGCCCACCAGAGTCCTCACCAATCTCAGAAGGTTGCAAACTTGGGGATGGACTTCTTGGCCCCGTCTCAATCAACAGGGGTGCTATTTAGGGCCATTGCCGGTGAATTGCATTTGTGGGAGAACACACCAAGGGCTGATCAAAAGGTCAGCCGATGAAGCTTTTGCCACCGCCGAAGCCGCAGCTTACCCAGAGGAGATGGACTTGCAAATTGGGTGGGCACTCTGGGACCTTGCAACCCAGTCGCCTCCCTCAGTTTCTCCTTCGGTGGGGCCTCTCAAAGCACAAGAGGGAGGCAAACAGCAGGAACAGGGACGAGAAGAAGGACAAGAGAGAAAGAGGCTGAGGAATGAGCAAGACAAGACCCCAGCAGAAGGAGAAGGAGGGGCACCAACTGCAGAGGAAGTAGACGACCTCATAGAGAAAGCAAAAGCGGCGGCCCAAGAGGAGATGAGGCTAGGAGAGAAAGGAAAGGAAGAGGAGCGGAAAGAAGCAGGAGGAGAGAAAAAGGCAGGAGGAGTCAGAAAGGCCCCCATTCAGGTTCATTACAAAGGAAGGGTCAGAAATTTAGTGGATGGCTTGGGAAAATGCTCTCCTGGAATCAGGCCGGCAGGAGCCAGAGGAGTAAGTCAAAACCCCCCAGCCCGCCTGCTGGCCAAAGCTTTCATGGAAGAAGTGGAGAGGAGGAAAGAAGGTCGTTCATTTCCAAACTGGTGTTGGGCAGATTCTCTAGCTCCCCGTTTGAGAAAGGCATGGAGGAAGTGAGGAGTAGATTGGACGAGAAGGTCCTCGGTCTTGGCAAGGATCCTAGGAGAAAGAACCAAGATCGGGTGACAGCAATCAACTTCAGACGGTTGAAGGCCTGGGCCCAACTCACAGAGGACGAGGACTGGATGTTCTTAGAAGGAGTGGCCTCCCTGGGGGTCCCTCTGGGGGTTCGCTCGGAGATACCTTGGGTTTCCAAGGTCTATGATCGGAAGGAGAAAGGGGAGAAGGATGACTTGGGTCAGGCCACTTGGTCTGATCTTTTGCCTGAGGAGCCGTTAAGGGATAACTACAATTCCGCGACCTCCCATTTAGAGAAGGTTAGAAGAATTATTGAGGAGGAAGAAGGGAAGGGCTGGATCAAAAGGATGCCTCTTTCAGAGGCACAGGAGGCCTACGGGGAAGATCTTCAAATCGCTTCATTGGGAGCTGTCCCTAAAGATCCAGATTGGCAAGAAATACGTGTTGTACACGATGGAACCCATGGAATACAAGTGAATTCGGCCATAGGCCAGCCGAATCGTATGACCTTCCCGCAATTCGACGATCTGGAAGCCGCGGCAGGAGCTCTGGAGAAGGAAGGAGAGGGCGAGAGAATGCTATTCGCTTTTGACATCAAGGCTGCTCACCGACTAATCCCGGTTCAAAAGAAGGACTGGGCGCTGCAGAGTTTCAGACTTGAGGATCCGCAGGAACTATGGGTAAATATGGTGGGCACGTTTGGAGTTGCCTCGGCGGCGTTTTGGTGGGGGCGGGCTGCCTCGGTGATTTTCAGGACTTTTCACCGGGTAGTTCCGTCTTGGTGGCTCTTCTACTTGCTGCTTTTCGCGGACGATGGCCTCTTGATGGCGGCAGGTCGAAACTATCACCGAGTAGCTTTGTCCCTCTTCCTCTTCCTGGAGGTCATGGAGGTCCCCTTGTCCTGGAACGAGAGGTGGTTTCAAGGCAGAGTGGATAGGTTACACGATTGATTTAGAGAGGTGGATGGTAGGGGTCTCCGAGAAGAAGGTGCAATGGTTAGTGGAGTGGTCAAGGAGGCTGCTAGGAGAATCGCATCTTCTTGGCCGAGAATTCCGTGCTGGGGTAGGTCGCCTTGGCTTTCTGGCTGGGGCAATTTCTGGAGCCAGGCCGTTCCTGGCACCCCTCTGTGCACTGGCCAGCCGAGTTGGAGGATCGAGCTATGTGGAGCTCCATTTGGCCATCAAGCTGGCCTTGGCGTTCTTTGCAAGCTGGGTTTCCAAGGAGCCTATGAGAAGGATGAGGATGCCGCCCAGAGTGGCTGGAGAAGTTTTCAGGATAGATGCAGCAGCAGACCAAGATGGCATCTCCATTGGAGGATGGGAGGTCTATGGAGGTTTGAGCCCGGAGGAAGCACGTTGGTTCTCAGTCCGGGTGACAAGAAAGAATTGCCCATGGCTGTACTTGAAAGGAGAGCCTTTCAGGACCATTGCGGCAGCGGAGTTGTTGGCCGTCACGATAGCGGTGATGGTTTTCAAGAAGGATGCGAAGTGGTTGAGAGCCAACGGAAGGTTTTCCATCACGGGCTTCACCGACAACTCTTCCAACTCATTCGTGGTCGACAAGTACCTCTCGACCAAGTTTCCGGTGAGCTTAGTTCTAATGGAGTTGGCTCACCAACTAGGTGACATGGAGGTAGCGTTGAATCTCCAATGGATTCCTCGAGAGCAGAATGAGGAGGCAGATGATCTGTCAAAAGGAAGGTTTGACAAGTTCAATGAGAAGAAGAGGATAGAAGTGGATTTGGAGAAGATGGACTTCCAAGTCATCCCGTTCTTGGCAGAGGTTGCAGGAAAGTTAGACGAGGAGATCAGACTGAAGAAGGTTTCAAAAGAGAAGTTGGTTCCGGAGAGGAAGACGCCAGCGGAAGAGAAGCTAAGGATGAAGCAACCTTGGTGATTCTAAAGAGGGGTGAAAGGATTCACCAAGGTCGCACAATCCATGAAAAGTGAGCGGCACATGTTAGAATCAAAGTGTAGCGCAGTGCAACGTGATGATACATGTGTTGCGTTTTCAGTGTCTCGGATCAAAGAGGTCCACACCCACCCACCCTAAAGGGGTGAAAGGATTCACCAAGGTCGGGGTGAAAGGATTCACCAAGGTCGCACAATCCATGAAAAGTGAGCGGCACATGTTTGGATGCACTTGGCAACTGTTGGACAATTTAGAAGAAAACATGAGAAGATACAGCCCAACGGGACGATGTTCGTGGGCGGCGCCACCAACTAGACCCCTTTGAGGGGAGGCGCAAGCAGAAAGATTTGAAAGCAAAGAGACCAAAAAGTGGACAGTCTTGGCTGGCCATGCTACGTCTTGCTACATGATGAAGTGACGATACTTCCCCGTGTACATCTTTCCAAGTTGTTGGCATGCTGCTAAAATACCACAATTTCAGACGGATTTTTGGAAGGCGTCCTTAACACACCATGACACCCTAGAGAGGAGTTGTTGAAACAGTCAGTTGGGTCAGACCATCACGCCATTGATGGCTCGCCTCCTTCAGGGCTTGGTGGCTCCCCTGCTGTGTTGGTAGCCACAGATGTGGCCGCAAGAGGTGGGGGGAGCAGATGCATCCAGAAGTTATGATGGAAATAATGTGAAAATATGATCAAAAAATGGGGAGATCTAGTAGCCTTGAGATGGCGATGAAGAGAGAGAATGCATGTGATATGTTTCTTCCGAGAACCTATGGTCAAGTTTGTGGTCACTTTCGGGGGGGAAGCTGGTGAATTGTAATGGCAATGATCCCAGAAATATGGAAAAACTGTTCCATGAAGCGCGGAGTCTGAATTGCTTTCAGGCACTTCCAAGGGCCAAGGGCAAACCATCATCGACAATCATACATATAATCTGCTGATGATCCACATAAATCTACATCATCCATCATCATTGACCATGCATCATCAACCATTCGCTGTTGAGGGGAAGGCCGGTAACCCCGCGAGGTACTGTCGGATGCAATTGGAGAGTGCTGCAGCTGTTTTGGCCCATATGGATGCAGCTGAAGTTGCTGTTTACTGGATCTAAGCTGGATGTTACAAGCACAGAAGGGCTTGATGATTCAACTGCCAAATGCCTAGCACAATCTCCAATCATGTCCAACCCACATGAACCCACTTTCGAGAACCAATGCGCAAAAAACATCAAACATATTCAACAAGTTCTTTGTCTTGCTGAATGCAGGGGCCTCCGGACACCAACCCTCAAGGGTCACAAACGCACTCCTGAAGTTCAACATGGATCCTGCAAAATAAAGTCCTGTTCCGAAACTACATCCCTTCGCCACAAACTTCATACAAAAAGGAACAGCAGGTCATGCCTTTTTTGGGAGAGGGCGATAAAAAAGAAAACTTAATCTGAATATAATATATTTACTATATGTTTAGATAGCAGAAAAAGATCACATAGCGTACATGTATGTGCAGAATTTGACGTGTGACTAAAGTAGGACCAGAGATGACTAGAGAGCAAAGGTCATGGGTGATTTCAATGGAAAACTCGCCAGCGCTGGGTCCAATAATTTTCAGCACATTCAGGCCTGAAAATTTAATCACTTGTATCACGCCCTCTACAGCACACCCTCACAAGGATTAAGTTTTTCAGAGGGAATTGCTGAAATTGCATGAATTATAAGAAAAAAAACCTGCCTTGTTCACCATGGCTGAGCCCCTGCGTCCATGGGTGCGACCTGGCGGCCGTGCAATCTTGGAAGGATTGAAATCCAGGCCACTTAGCACAGCTCAAAGGGTCAGAGACCAGCATCCTCCAGCCAGCTTCATTTACATTTACGCACTGCTTCGCTCAATCAGATTTTGTCCTTTAGTCCATTTTTGTCTACAGATGCTTGTGCACCTCTATCAATGACTTGAGAACCGTGCTAAAGTAGAACCAAGATAGTCTAAGATAGTCCTGTTTCGTTCTTTTCTCTTGTTTCTAAATTCAGTCAAGATCACCAACACTGTTTGACATTTGCTGGCTTACGGTTGGTTCTGGGCCACATATAGAAGCTTTGGAACACTAGCAGCCCCTGAGAGGCCAGAGCTGAATGGGCAGGAGGCAGGGCTCAATGATGTGACACGACCGGGGCGAATAAAAAGTGCCGGAGAAGTGGAAAGTAATGTGGGGCTGGATCTATGCTGGTATGCTGCACCCCTGCCCCCAAGTGGAGACTGACCACGACAATGTCAAAAATCCAAAGTGAGCCTTCCAGGTTCTGAATAGGCGCAGAGGAATGTAATGTACTGCAATGTCATACTGCAAACAACCGCAAACGTCTTCAATAATAGATCAATAGATCATGGGAACCCAAAATGTTGGAACTGCTGCAGAGTCTCTGGTCACTCTTCACTGCATTAATATCAGCGCTTGTCAGTCAAATATTGTAAAATCATGTAAAATCCATGTTGGATGCAAAACCCTAAAACAAAGGAAACTATTGCCGCATGCCGCATACTGCCTGTTTTGGTCAAGGACCACGTGGGGTGTTAAAAGATTTAAAAGAGAGGTGATTGGTATGATACCTTTACCGCGGGTGAACGTGACTCTCAAAATATAGAAACCGATCCCAAAAACCATCTTCACGAGAATGGTAAAAGACAAGAAACTAGATGTGTCATGATCAATCTATCCCATTATTCAAGAGTTAGTTGGGCACTCCTTTAAGAGATATTCATAAATTCATGTCATATCCTGGTGATTTAAATCGTTCATTCCTCATTCCCAACTTTTTCACTGTCCAGGTAACAATCCAGGCCTGATCAGAGGGGTGGAGAATGGCCTCGTATTGTTGCTCAAGATGGAGCGCATTCTGACACACCCGAAAGCCAGAGGTACAATGAGGTATAGCCTGTATATCATTTGTGTATACATATAAATTATATGTATGTACATCATAGGAGAGGATTAGCCACTCAGTAGATCCAGGACAGTATAGACAGTATAGATCATTTGCTTACTGAACACTTTGATTCTTAGATTCCAATCACACCGAAGAATGACTTGTCACACTTGGCTTAGGTTTGTACCTCGCCTCGTATCCAATGGAAACTCATTGGGTATCCATCCGGCCGGTAATCAACCCCTTGCAGCACCTTGCCCCAATTTATGCCTTCATGTTCTCGGAAAGGTTCGAGATGTGGGCAGTGGACGTTGGCGATGTAAGGTCGCACCTTTTGGCCCCTTCGGCAGCTGATAAGTTTGATAAGTTCTGTTGGAGTGTAAGTTGATGGGAAGGGACCCTTCCCTTCCATCTACATGATTCTACATGCTCACGGGGCAACAGGAAACAGCGTGCATTTCGGGTGGCATGTTTTGTTTTTTAAATTTGAAACTGCCAGGGTGGAGTCCTTATGGGAAGTCGATCATGGTTGGTTTATCCTCATTTTTTGCCATCTAAGGTGAAGAGATGAAATTCAAGGCCGACAACCTGGCGGAAGCACCGGAGAGACTTGGATTTGAAGAAGTAAAATCACCTCAGAAGGGGGCGAAAGGAAAAATCCACAAAAAATGCATGCATATATAATATAATATGAATTATGATTATATATATACATATATTATATAGATATATATTTGTTATTAATCATATATATATACATATTATATTTATATTATAGATATATTGATACATATAAAAAAATGCATATGTATCACAAAAGAAAAAAATATATTGGATGCGAATTGTAGGCTTGAAGTCCTGCGGTGGGTTCGTGATTGTCAATGCAAAGCCGGGACTTTCAGAGAGAGGTATTGCTGAGTGGTTGAGGTAGGCGGAAAAGGAAGAGAACACTCAGAAGTTGCCCAAAACATTCCAGGAAGGAGGAACTCATCACCGTCGATGCGAACTGGTTGCGTCGTGGTGCCCAGGTGGGGCTAGGCAGACATGGCGGCAATATTCATCAATTGAAGTGATGATGTATGCATCCATGGAAAAGATGTGGCATGCTAGCGTGATATGGAGGTTGTTGATGGATGGTTAATGTACTTTATGTGGATTTAAACGATTTTTTTGGTGATGGATTCTTCTTCGAAATTTCGGCTCATCATAGATGTTTCCCCCTGCCAACTTGGACGTTGAAACCCTTGGGGCTGAAAGACAACCACGCCTCTCCCAATGGGCAACTGGTCCTTGCTATGATTACCTGGTTTATGTAAAAAAGGCCATTCCTGTATTCATACAAAGGCAAGCGTGTTATAATGTCAGTACAGACGATTCTATTTACAGTCCCAAAACCTAAACATATACACATATGTATGTTTCAAATGTAGATTTACGTATACAAGCCTCAATATACACAAAGAAATGTGTACATAGATATTTTTTTACTTGTGTGTATATTTATTTGCGTGTTTGTTTGAAGGTATCTATCTACATTTGCCTTGGTAGAAACAGCAAAAAATGCATTTACATATATATATATATAGATGTACATGTATAGTTGTGTATATATATATATATGTCAAGGTATCTATCTATATGTGCTACTAGAATATATAATGACATGATAAATATGTTGGCAGGTATCTATCTATAAAGGTATTTATGTTTCTATTTGTAGACTAGATAGGTAGATATAGATACAAAAAGTTGAAGGTATATTTTCTAAATACAATGGAACCAATTCAAAATCCGTATCATACTTGTGATGCCATATTATGCCACGCGTGACTCGGCAGGCGGCAGTGAAAGACTTGCCAGAACATGAGGGTCAGGCATCGCTTTTGCTGAATTTTTCGTAGTGATAGTGGCATTGGTTGGGGATTTGAAAGTGGAGGATGCAAGGAGAAGAAATGTTTTCTGTTTGGATGATTTTTGTTGTGATTGTTGGTGATTAGATGAATCCATTTCAGTTCAGTACGATCTGAATAGTTATTTACATGTATTCAGTTGTTGACCACATGAAAAGTTCAACATTCGCTTTTTATCTGGACAATGGCCCACCTTCGCATCAAAGTGAGAACTCCAGTAAAACTGAATCTGAATCTGCTCAGCTAGACAATTTGTGACTGGGTTGATGTTTTTGTTTTGCATTTGCCCTGCTTCCCTGGTTCAAGAAACCAACGATTGTTGGCACCGCCTCCATATTTCAGGTGGTCCGTGTGGTCACCGTGGATGGTGACACGGGGCGCTGCAAATGTGTCCTACGCACCTCCGGGGAAGCAATTGAGGTGGCTTTTGTCTCAGCTTCGTTGATCAAACTATATAACGTGAAGAAGCGGGGCATGCATATACTGCATACTGAAGTCCTGTGGATAAAGACGCAAAGGATAAAATGGGCATGTTTGAACCACAGTTCTAACTGAACCTCGAATGCCGTTGGGAACATTGGTCCTGGAAACGTCTTTGAATTGGTGTGTTTACCGAGAACCCACCCAACACGTAGCAATTATACATCCAGCACCTGGCCTGGCTGCCAGGTTTCGAGAAAAAACTTGAGGCCCTTAGCAAACGCTACCACAGTTGCTCAGATTATTTCTTGAGGGTTGGCACATGTGGAGTCACTAACAGTCGTGGGTGTTTCACCACTAACTCCGGCAACCTTACAGTATTTTGGTGTCACCATTTTGACTCGTGACAAGCTGGATTTGGACAAAACAGCAACGCCAGACCTGATAAAAAGCAGTGCAAGAGATGGTGAAGCTAAGTATGGAATCTGCACATGTCTGTTTGCACCAGGGCTTACCAGCTGTCCCAAGTCCCCATTGTCAATCTATGATGTGTAAGAAGGGACAGGCTAAGACATCATGAATCATCACATCTCCCACCTGATGGTTGGGAAAAAATGTGCTGAGAACCTGAGGCTCCAGAGGCACCAGCTCCAAAGCCAGAGGCGCCCAAAATGACCAGCAGAAGCAATTCCGATTGGGTCGGAAGCCTTAGTCATTCGGGTGGAACCTGCACAGACAAATGGGAGAAGCAGTTGCTGGGTTGGGGGCATTTTTCTTTTTGAGATGTTTTTACATATGCTACATGTATCCAAGTGTGCCCTGTCTCCGCTGGGAATTTGTGGTTTTGGATTTCAAGGCAGCCGTCGAGTTGGAAAGACGGAGATGCTTGGACTCAGGAATGCTCTCAGACCAGCTCGGCATAGGTTCCCACATCATCCTGAGTAATCCCTTCCTTGTCTTGTGTTGATGAAGTTACTGTATCACCTTGTTTTAAGGGTGAAGTGGGAAACCTTTGCTTGAACCAGCCCCAGACTACATATTGTACTCGCAGCACACATGACCGCATTTGTTTGCCAGAAACTCCTCCAGGGAGATGATGACAAAGTACTTTTGTGTCTTCTATGTCAATGTCAACCAAGGATTGGCCGAAGGTTTCAGGTCTGGCTTTGAGGAAGGCGCGTCCGCCACTTGGCTTGAAAGTTCACTTGCTAGTCACCGAGGGAGGACATTGGGACACACGTTTTGGCCTTGTTTTGCCATCCATGTACTAGATGTGCATCTTGGTATGGAAAGAATACACGTCACAGTCACAGGTGTGGTATTTTGCCGGCATTCCAGAATATGATGTTTCAGAATGTTGCAGATACAAGCTGATGCAAATATTGACAGTGTGAAGATATAAATGTATGTATATATATATATACATGTGTGTGTGTGTACATGTACTCTGTATCACGGGTCTTTACACATTGCAGCCTTAAAAGATCTCACTCCAAATCATAGGTTGTATATCCAGAGGTTTCAGTATCACCTCTTGGAAGGATTCTCCCATCGCAACTCCACAGATGGCGATGTCACCCTAGGTGACTATGGAAGGATTGCAGTCTATGCCAGAGCTCAATGGCCAAGTAGGTCACCTGGCTGCCAGGGAGATGAGGCAACCTTTTCAACCTTTTCGTGTAGCTGAAATTGCACAAGTCAACCGAAGCCCTGGAAGTCCAAAGGCGGTTTTCCAAACAGTCGTTTATGGAAAGACGGTTTTCTGAGAGTTTCGTGCAAAGACGGTTATTCAAGGTTTAAGGACTTAAACACGCTGCGTACCCACAATGCTTGTCACACGAGCGAGCGAATCCATTAGCTTCAGCAAATAGATTTTTTCAATTCTTTTCACCGGCCTGTAGACCATTGATGCTAGATTTGTTGAAAATAATTATTTTAGGGGGATCCGTCGTTCACGCTTTAAAACCTCCTTTCACGGCTTAAAACCTCCTTTCACTCCGCTTTCACGCGAATTCACGCTCCATTCACGGCACTGCTTTCGTTTTTTTGCTTTCGTTTTAATCAATTTCTCATGAAGTATAGGCATAACCCCTCGGACAAGTACTGGCAGCCTTAACTGAGCCAAAGCATGGTCACAGTTGGACATAACAAACGTTCTAGAAGAAAATGGCCGGAGTTGAAGCAGCCGGGTAGGGGAAACAGTCGTTCGCACTATAAAACAGTCGCTTGGTAAAGACAGTTTTAAAAACAGGCGTCGACCGGCAGGGAAGTATATCATGCAACGCTTTATGCTGTTGGATGATTGTTGGCCTGTTTAAAATCCAAACTGCCATGGTTCTATCTAGACGTAAGAGATTCCATGCCCTAAGTTGTTCGCATCCATTTGATTGTGTAGCCTTCCAACTTCCAACTGGATGGAGGTAAACTTTTGACCTGGGATGCTCAGTCACTACGCTGGCGAGTGCATATTGAAGGTGTTGGCATAAAGCTGCTGGGTTGGAGCAGAAGTTTAGGAGGGGGTTGGGGAGAAATTCCTTCGAAAGGTTGCAGATCTTTGCACAGTGTTTATGAAGCAAGCCAAGATGTGCACACACCTCTGAAGAAGATAACAACAGCTGTCAGCATGTCTACAACATGGGCGGTCACGTTCAATGTCATTTGATATTTGTATATTTACACATCATGAATTACATATGATGTGCGATTATACATATGTTGTTGCTTTTTGTTCTTCTTCAAGATTGACATGTTTGCCGACCTCGAGTTGGTCAACTCTTGAGCATCCCTTTGTCTGCCACATGGCCGGCTCAGTCATCTGATCTCCGAGGTCCTTTCGTCCTCAAAATCTCATTCCACAGGAGTGAAGGGTTGGGATCAGGGGTTTGTGGCCACACAAGTGCACGAATCAATGCATGTGGTGTTGGGTCTGTACCAATTCAGAACCTCCTGTATACCACGAGGTTTTATCATGCTCAAAATGTTTCACGGGTCTAAGACAACTTATATCCTTTGCTGCAAGTGGATTTGACGGATCAGTATCAGAACACCCTGAAACCCTTCCTGGAGATGCTGCCCTGTGAGAATGAAACAGTGTGATCAGTCCGCGAACCAGCAGAGGTGTTTGCTTCTTGCTGTCTTACTTCACAAGAAAATATGATAAAATATGAAGAGGTTGCGGGCAAGCACTCATGCATTCCATTGAAAATCAGCTAATGATAGGTAATGAATATTCTCAATTCGTAACCTTTGAACAAGAGCGAGTCAGTCGTCAGTCGTGAAATTCAGAGGTGGTCATGTTGTACATACTGTACTGGTACATTAGAAAAATTAGATAAAGTATTCTCATGTATTTTCTATGTGACTTTTGACTGGTCGACCTTGAGCCAGCGTTGAAAGGAGGGAGGTACAAAGCGGAAGGCCAAGAATGGCAACTGCGAGCCAAACGATGAGAAGGAGCCAAACGCCGGTGCCGGTGTTTGAGAGTGATGGAAAGAGAACGTAGACCGTAGACCAATGTCTACTCAAAGTGGTAGGATGCAAATGGTAGATCCGGCATCAATTTGGCCATTGCTATCCTTTGGTCATGTTTAGGCCACAAGTGTTCCCCTGGGCTGCTGAACAGGAACCAGGTGCAGAAACGACTGAAACTTCCGAGGAGAAGAAGCAACGCGTTGAAGCACCAAGCGAAAGTGCTTCACCACAGTAACTGGTGCATTGATGCATTTTCGATGCAGTTCATCTGGACCTTTCGAAGCTACCAAGGGACCAAGTTGCAGAAATGTGTAAATTCAGTTGGTTTGATAATGATGGTTGTGATGCCATCGTATGGCATTGTCAGTCTTCTGAAATTTGGTGCCTTGGACCTTGAAAGTTTCAAGATCAGGAAACAGGAGTTCATTCTTGGCCATGAGGGCCATGGGAATGAACTCCTTGGCAAGATGGCTGGGCCGTGCCAAGGAGTTGTTGAAGAAACCCTAATAATCAGGGAACTCTCTCGTTGCAAGATGAAAATATGTGGTGCGTGATATCTCTTTGTGTGTGCATGATTTTGCTTGGTAAAGATGGAGCATCCTGGAACTGAACGAGCATGATAGAACGCTGAAGTTTGGGCATAGGCCCTGTAGGCGCATAGTGTGCCCTCCCCAAAGTCCTCGCAGATGTGCTGGTACTTGATGCAAAGCCGGACTCATTGTATCATGTTTTTGTGCTTCAAAGATAATTATGAAAAATCCACGGTTCAAATTCAAACAATTCGGCCGCGGTCCTGCACCGACTTGGCATACGGTCAGATTTTAAATGGAATAGGATGCCATAGCGATATTGGAGAAGATGCAAAAAGCTTCTGATTGTCGTTGCCGCTTAAACGCCCAGAGCTGCAAGGTCTTGATGTGCCAGACGTGTCGCATGTGGTGAACTACTCCCTGGGCCTATCAGCTCCCTGACTGGATCACGACAATGTCCAAGTTATCGGTCAACAAACGCAGGGTGTTGTGACGGACTCTCACCATATTTGGACCAGCTTTTTACATCAAATGTTTGGCAAGACGTGGCACAGTAGTTTCAAACATCTTCAAAAATATGCTGATGACTGCATTCAGATTACACTCGCAATCTCTAAATTAAATGTTCAATCTCTAAATCCAAGCAGCATTCAGAGGGTGATTTTGTACTCTGCCATATCTCTGCCTATTCGAAGTGTTGCTGTCCAAGTAGCATTGTTTGGAAGCACCAGCACCGAACTGCCCAGATTGATGGCTATGTGCACCGCATTGGCCGCTGTGGCCGTGCCGGGCGCAAAGGGACTGCGGTGACGTTTGCCTGGGAGCTCAGGGAACCATCTGCACGAGTCCCCACATCAGCATCCAATGGCATGTCCATGTCCGCCGGGTAAGCCAGACCTGTAATTGCACAAGCAATGCGGATGCCTGGCACAAACATAAAGAACCATATAGAAAATCGGAACATCCTTGATGTTTTGGAGAAAGTGCATTGATAAGTAGATTCATCAGATGAATGTGTCTCTGAATTGTGTTGGGGCTCCGCATGACAAGTACTGCATCCAAAGGTAGAACAATGGAGAAGGGGGGGCGCAGAAATGGTTTCCTTCCAGTGATGAACAGTTTCGTATCACCATTCCAAACCCAACATCCCCCAAGGTGACGGATGGGGATGAGCGTTGGGCGGGGCCATTGCTGAAAGTCTTGCATGAGGCTCCCTGTCGCATCAACCCCCCCCCAAAAAAAAAAAAAAACCTTCAGGGATCTTCTGCCACTCCTTTTTATGCTCTTGTCCAACGTCATGACCTTGGAAATATTCTTTTTCTGTCCGCATTGTACGGTATATGATTGATCTTTGAATATGTCATGTTCAATGGATTTGAAGCAAGTGGTGACTGCTTTCATCTCACTCGAGTCCTCGAAAGCTTTCGATGGAGTAAAGGATAGTCGAGGATAGTATCGATATTTAGAAAGTGGATGCAGTTCTGTAGGTACAGATGCCATTTCATTGTTGGATCCAATTTCCATTCTTAAATGCTTCCCACTGGGGAGGCACGCCAGAACATCCCGACAAGCACTCAGTGCAGCCCGCCGACCACGATGAGCTTGCAATATGATGAGTGTTTTTTCACCAGGTTTACATCCCCAAGGCATGCCGAGGTACTTGGATCATCTTGGATCTATGTTGCCACAGTTTCGAAGCCTGTAGCTGATTCGTTTGGTGGATATCACATTTTCCGGAGATTTGCGAATGATTTGAGCGTCCCCTCATATCCAAGGCCTGGACTGACTGAAATGGCCAAGGATTTTTCGAAAGGCTGCGGCAGGGAGGATCAAATTCATAATGGTGCGCATCTTTCCAGCAATCAGCCTTTGGTATCCTCTCGTAAGAAAGGCTGGCACTATCTGGCACGGTTGTGTGCAGGCTCCAGCAAGGTGATGCTGCAAAAGAACAAGGCACGGGTGGTGCCATTTTGCATGGGGGAAGCTTCCAAATTTCGGTCAAATTGGGTTGGAAATTGAAAAGAGACTGGTCATTTGACCTAGGAGCGCTCAATGTATTCCTATTTCTCCGGAATCCCCCAAAAAGCAAGAGCTTTGCAAAAGAAGCTAAGGCTGCAGGAAGGGTTCAGCTGGTACCAGAAACCTGGATAAAATGTGTCATGTCTTGCTGGAATGCGATCCCGGCACAAGGATCCCTAAACCGAATCTTCCAATATCAGCATGCCCTCTACATCGATTGAAAGAGTCAATGGCTATCATTTGAGTGATGATGCTAAGCTCAGGGAGTACTCGCAGCATGCAAGTCTGAAACAAGACAAAGAGTATCAAAGAGTTAACTCCTGCCCTGCTTGTTTCGTTTGGCTTTTGGTGACAACCAGGCTTCAGTTCATTCCAGACCAACTGCTGCAAACTTCCAGCAAAGAATGAATAATAATACTGAAGATATGTCACCAATTCCAAAGACTTCGCCAGCTCCCCTCCCACTGGGAGTGACTTTCATGGTACAGTAGATCATTTATTCATTGTCGATTTGGGCCCCCTCTCCATTGCAACTGTTTGGTCATAAGTTTACAAAATCCTTTCACAACATTCAGGAACATCAAATTATATAGATTATGAAGTTAAAAGTAAGGTCCATTTATCAGGCACAACATGGGACTCCTTCCCTCTTGCAACACAAGAAAAAATCCAAAAGAAACAGGGGTTTGTGTGGAGGCAGGTGAGGTCAAGTTGAAGTCCAAGGTGTGGGGGAACAGCCAGTTGATGGGTGGGATGAGGATTCCAAAAATTCCCTTTTGGATTCGCATTGGTTTTGGAGTCATTGAGTCATCTGCCAGAAATTTCTAGACCCATCTTTAATTTTGATGTATTGTATAGTTTTAGAAGGAAAAAACATCACGTGGCATCATCCAGGAAGGAAATAACACCAATGCCTTGCCATTTGCTGTTGGGGAATTGCACCAGGGCAGCCAGGGCAACGACTCCAAAGTGGGACGATGAGAGCCCGGCAGATGAAGTTTGATTGTTGAAGGTGACGCAGCGTTTTTTTTAGGAGGACAAATTTTTGGGGAAGCGTTTTTGTTGATGGAGTTTGAAGGTCATGTTCTGAATGAATCCCGGTTTTTTGGTCCTAACCTGCACTTGGATGCCGCAAATTTTGCTGTGGTGATTAGCAGCCTTTTAGCATAACCTTTGTTGATGAAGCTAAAGTATTTGCCCGACATGTCTGGCATCAGAATACCCCCATCTCGACGCACAGTTGATCTTTTGCAGACCTTTGCCGCATTCCTTCAGGAGGTAGGTACCGTAGCTGCCACCCAAATGGGTTGGCTTTCCAATGCATGCCAAAACGGTGCTACTGCCTCAAGGACACTGATTCAAGCTTGTTCAACGCGGAGTTCTTGTGCGATATACTGATATCATTTGGAGACAGAGCTGAAGGGTTAAAGCTTTTCAAAACGACGGAGAAAAGCTTGCACTGCACTAAGATATTCAGACGTCAATAGATGTCCTATGTATAGAATGTCTTGAAGTGCTTGATGCATGTCCTTTGACTTGGTGGCACCAACCTCAGCCCAAATGGCCCGTAAAGCATCATTGCAAGCCCAAGCTGACACCTGGAGAAGGTAAGTTCCAAAGTGGCAGAAGCATTGCCAACATTGACTGGCAGTGCATGTTACTGGTAGGACTTCGTAGGGATGGAAGCAATCTCATGAAATGCAATGATGCAGATAAGACAAGACACTGAAGCTACCCCATCAGCCAAAATGGATGACGGGTCGAAGATTCCACAATGAAGGAAGACTATTGGGAGTAATGCCATTTGTCGAGGTAGCAGCTGGAGTTGCACACAGGAATCTAATGGAATCTGTGGTGCACCGATTTTTCACCTCGAATTTGACAGTCATTAATTCTTGAATTGGGTTGAGCCAGGCGTGTACTCAGCCACAATTACAGCACATATCATTCCAAGCAGCGCCACCGCAATGGCATGTCGCATCGATGACCTCGGTTTCTGCAAAAGGCAATGGCGAAGGGAGACAGATGATCGGGAGTTCATTCTCAAGGAACATGTTTTCCATTGTTTCCCATGTTTGCAATTGAATTGGGGAATTACAGTAAATCTTCTCTCGATGTGCTCTAGCCGCATTGAGATGGGATGATTGATCGTTGCTGCATATCGTTCCAGTAGCAACGCCTAGTGAGCCCAGTCATTTCAGCTCCATTGGGTGCGGAATCCTTATTTAGGTGGTGTATGTTTTTGTACAATTTGCGTTCAAGTGTCAGAGAGATTTGGCATTTTTTCGCTATATTGGAAAGTCGAAATGAGGATCCTGAGATATCCTGAGACATCATCATTCTGGGACAAGTATCATGAAGTGCGTGACCTGCGAAGATGGCGCAGGGGTCGACGATTTGCTTGCAAAGTTGGAGTTAGCATACAGGCGGCATGGGAGGTGACAATCCTTTACTGGGTGATGTAAAGCGTGAGGAAGTGAGTAAATGCCGCTGAATTTTGGAAAGAGTGCCTGTTGTGAAGCCAGTGTATTTATATAAATATATTTATGACTACACAGAAGATGGAAGAGTATGGAAGGCCAATTTTTTCTTACAGATGTTGCACATTAAGATCAATGGACAACAACCTTTTCTTATTATAATGTAATGATGACCTTCCTGCCTTCTTGGATCGACCAGGGTGAAGGTGATGACCTGGAGGAAACCCACCATGCACCAATAGGAAGGATGCAAAATAGATGAATAGATGATGGAAACAGCTCAAGGATAATGAAGGCTTCACTTACGTCCCCTTTCTGAAACCATGTGATCCTGGCTTTGTCGTAGATATGAATGACAGAAGACACCATAGGTTTTTACGTTTTTACATAGGGACATGTGACATGACTTGTTGGCAACTGGCGGAACAGCCTGGAAGGCGTGTAGAACAGGCTCAAGGCAGCCGCGTGAAGCTGGAGCTCGGAAGCCAAAAGGTGTCTGGTGTCTCTATAGCCAGGAATATGTATGAAATGATGAAATCAAACCCTATCATTCAACCAGAAAATGATAACACACCCAAAAATAAGTAGAACTATCTAATTACATGGGGGGTCTCAATTAAGAATGGGATGAGATGAGGATCATTACCTCAAAAGGATCTGAAAAGCTAGCATGAGATGAGGATACATGAGGATCACTACCATGACTGCTGTGAAATCTTATGAACTGGTAGATGGAAGCCACCATGTGGGGTGGATTATTACCAGGGGGAAGCATTGTAAAACACCATTTCTAGCACATAGATAACAAATGAATAAGATAAATAGCAGTTTGCATTTTGTTATTTTGTGTTTTCCATTTCCATTGTTTTACAAAGTCAATAAGCACCGTCAATTATCGAAGGTCCACAAATTTTCAGCATCAACCACCCCATGCCTTACATGACATTCTGCCTGTGGCCGCCTGCACAGGTCAACTGAAATTAATCTCCTGAAAACCCTGGAAGAGGTGGAAGTGTGGGAGGGTCCTTGCGCAGCCGTGACACGGCTGAGATGGAGTGAGGTCTACACGATGTGTCCGCACAGTTGAAGTATCCCAAAATGTATGGTCTCCCCTTCAGAATCACTATTGAAAGCAGAGGATTTGGAGGTGACTTTTCGTGACAGTCCTTCACGAAACTAGCATGTTGATACAATGCGGAAAAATCTTGGCGCAGCGTTTCGACTCTCCCACCCAGAAGCCCAGTCACTGCCACTCATGTCGAAAATCACCGAAGCATCCGTGCGTGATGATCTGGCAGCGGCGCACCGGATTTGCCACAAGCTTGGGCTGAATGAAGGCAGAGAGCTCTCTGATGGCAAACGGATTGATAAGAAATGTATTGAAATGTGTGTTGTTTGTATATGTTCGTGATTTTGTTTCACGTTGACGAGTGGGTACAACATGTGGGTAATGCTCCAAAAAAATGTGCGAAAGTTCAGAGCAAAAGTTCAAGCCTTGGAGTCCTCATGTAGAAGTAGGTAGAAGTGCTGTCCGGGACAATTGGCAAAACTTGGAGATTCATCTCGGACAGACGGCATTCCCAACCTGCCAGGTGTGTGCAACCATTTGTCAGCACTTCTTCCAGGCTACGAGGATCGATTTCTGGTGTGTCCTTATGGCCTTCTTTGGCACCTTGGCAATCAAAGACGCTGCGATGCTTCCTGTATAATGAAAACATGCCACTATTGATCAATCTTGGTCATCAAATGTCACAAGTTGCAAATATCTTTCTGATTTTGTTATGGTTAAGGGGCAGCATCAGCTCAGCATTATTTAGCAGCTAAGCAGCCGTCATTTGTTTTGCAATCCTTACCCTGGCTGCGTACAATGCCCAGCTCCAGGTCCGAAGTGACGCCTGAGTCCTTAGTGGTGATTACTTCCGAAGGCAACTGAGCAGCACGTGGGCATCAGCGTCGTGGACAGTGTGCCTGCAAAACTTGGAAAAACCCGCCAGATTTCAACTTCGCTCAATTTCAGGAAGCGTTTTTTCAATGTTTTCATAGGTTTTCGGAGTGTTGTCTTTGACACGTTTGACAGGCGGGAATTTCACAGCCTCAAAAAGTCAACTTGACGCTTCAGGTAAAGTAATTCAAGGTGAAGGTGAAGTGCCTCGTCAATGTCCAGATGGGCCTTCAGACACCACAAGTTTAGATTTGATACTTCGAGGGCCCCCCAATCGGTAGATGAAATCCATGGATATATTCAGCGCAAGATGGAGCAAGTGTTGCAAGTCGTGTGTCCGGCAGGATCCGGCACGGGAAATTGTGTGTGCTACTGGATGGTTCAGTATGGTTCTAATATGTTCTAATTATTTCACCAGTGGTGAGGTTGCCGCTGTATGTTGCGGATGTGTTTTTTTACGTCTTGGATCCAGGTTGACATTTCCGCATTTGAGATTCACTTGGCGATGCATGCTGTGAATCCAGAGCACCCTGGACCAATGGTGGAGATACGAGAGATACATGGGGACAGGGAATGACAAAGATGCATGAGCTGCATGATCCAATTCGCTCACATTGTTTTACTACTATATATTTGTTATACTTTTGGCCCAGATTAACGAGTTGTAAGATCGTATAGATGGTTTGGTATCTTTGGTTGAGATATGTTAAGATAGGCATTTGAACAGTGCCTCATCTTTCTGACCCAACACCAGCATAAACATCGAATCATGCTGATTTTCCATGATTTCCCTCATATTTCGCTTGCTTGATGTTTCTCCAAAGTGGCGAGTGGCCACCAAGGAGAAATAACACAGTGCTCCACACCCACATGCCATACACCACAGCGCTGTGCTGTATTGAGAGGGAAAAATTGCAACTTGGCGTTTTTTATCCTAATATGTTTTCTCAATGGCAGGTGTGAAGCGAAAAGCAATTGATTGCTTCGGGTTGGTTTTTCACTGAAAATTTTGAATAACCTGGCTTGTGCGGATGCAGCGATTGAAATGGACCACGTTAGATGTCGAAAAGCGGTGCGTAAGTATGGGAAGAGACCCTAGTTGCAGATACTAGAAATGACAAAGAACATCAAAGAACCAGTTTTATATATATAATTGTACTTTTGGATTTGTATGGATCTATATAACTATGCCAGTGTATGCTGTTATCACTTGGGATCAGCTGCGTTCCGAGGCCCAACTCGGAACGATTGCAAATGATTAGCTACTTGGTTTGAGAAAGCTAGGCGCACACAGGGTTTTGAGCTAACACAAAAATGTATGTCATTGGCGCTGTTGGTGAGGTTGGGACATGTATGGACATGTCATTGCTGTAGATTCCCGAAAGGTTCATGAAAGCCTGGGCACATAGTGCCCAAAGCTTTGGAAGCAAGAATCTTGTATGTCCTTGCAAAAAAGTGCAGATAGAGTCATAAATTCCTGCCCGCCTCTATCGTGACCAATCCCATCCAATTGATGAGCTCCCAATTAGGGTGCATAGAATCCAAGGTCAAAATGCCTTGCGTTTTTACAAGGAGGTTGCTTATGACGACGAGTTCAATGGCTTTGTCTTGGACAATCAGGAGCCACTTCTTTGACAGGATGCTTTTTAGTCACGGTTGAGTGAGATGTAGTGGTATCACCCAAGATGGTTGTTCAAGCTGGGTTTAGTTCAGCGAGGAGTCCAGAGTGTCCCAGTGTGTCGAAGCATTCTTACCTGCTGAATGGTTGAACCTTGAAACTTTTTTAGGGATGGAGTCCCTACAAAATATGAAGCACTAAAAAAAATCTCAACTTTATCCGAGGTGGTGAAGTCAGCAGGTAAGTGTAGGAAAACTGATGCATGCTTTCTGATGCTGCCAGGAAGGTGATCGTCTTGCTTCATGGCTCAAGGAGAGTCTTGGGCTTTTCTCTGGTGGGTTGGAGTTTCAGGAAATTCCATGGAGTTGCCCCTTTCAAAAGACGTGTATATACCGAAGAAAATGGAAAGAAAGAATGGGTGAAAGTTAGAAAGCAACCTCGCCCCTGCAAAGTATCTCCAGAATCCCCGCAAATTCTGAGAATTGGAGCCTTGGCATCATGAAGGATTTGTGGTCATTCGTGACAACTTTCCAGTGTTGCACGTGACGATGCATAGGGATGCATTCGCCAGAGGGAATGTGCTACCTTTGTCGGATGTGATCTGAGGAAAAGGGTGGGGCTTCAAAAGCACCATGGTGTGTTCGTTTGTGGCAAGACGGTCTCAGAAGCCTTTGATCTTTGGAAGAAATTGGGAGGTGCTGGTGCATGAGGCATACCACACAATGTAATTAAGATGTAATTAAGTTATTCGAGGATGGAATGCAGAACCTAAACCCGATTGTATGTCTGCGAATTCAGTATATTTCACTGTTGGGAGCTTCAACTCACACTTTGCAGGTTGACCACCATAGTTGAGACAGGACAGCAAAGACTCTTTTGGGACAATGATGAGAAATGTGGTGGCAATATGAATCATGTTTTGCACTCTGCTCCCTGAGATGTTGCCAAGCTATTACACCCTCTCCATCCACACCCTTATATGCCTCCCTGAAAGGGAGGACATTTGAAAAATGGCAGCTGACACTGGAGAGTGCTTGAGGTGGACGAAGATACTTTACTGATGGCGAACATTATGACCAGTAAAGTCTCAAGTTCCATTTGTTGCTCACCACAACTGCAAGTTTCCACTAATAGATGGAGATGGCCTTCTCCAAGGATGACATGTACTACCTGGAGCAGGCCGCCAAAGTGCAGGTACTGGCAATGTCGACCAACATTCCATTGGCCTTGGTAGATGAAGAGACCTGCAAGGCCACTAAGCCTCTTGACACCTTAGAGTGGCAAGGGTATGGATGGGAGGGTGCTTGTGAGACTTCTGGGGAAAATTACAGCCAGCAATGAAGGATTCCTCTGCACATCAAAATGCCTGCCATCGATGGCCCTACCTCTACATTTGTAAATTATACTGTAAATTTCCATACATTTTTGATGCATCCTTAGCATTAACTACCCTCGCGACAAACCCAGAAAGAGGCCTGCACTTTTGGCAGGATCAATGCCTTCATCGGATTAATATCCTTTCCAAGCGTAATGGACTTCAATGGATCACTGGAGCGAAATTCCCAACTTACAACTGGGACTGAGGAAATCGTTTGACGAAGCAAAGGCAAAATTCTCCAGGCCGCATTTGGATGCAACTTGGCTGGATACATGTTCGACGGTATGGGCACATGCATGCAACTTATTCTAGTGACACATATATACTAACTCTGTGATAGGATCAACATGTGCAAGTGCAGAAAGAAAAACAAGTTTGCAGTGTGAACTTTGGATGGACGTGGTGGATGTGGTGGATGTGCTTGTGCGCAAGTGAGTGAACATGTGAAATGATCGACGATGGCTTGCTGACAAACCTATCCACCCCCATCCGAGGCCTGGAAAAGGCAGCTTTTGAGAGATGACCCAAAACTTCATTGGTTGGACAGCTCGGTGAATCAGCTAAATGATGGCAAAACTGGAGGGGCTTGAGGTTTTCGGATCTCTCCAGTTTGGGGTGGGAAATCCACCTGCAAAGTCTTTAATGGTGTTTGTAGGATCTGTAGGATATGGCTATGGAAAGGATGTAGTCAGTGGTGTAGCGCAAGAATCCGACCATGCTGATGCCAAGTTTGTACAGCTCCTTGGGCTGTGAAACTGGCGCAGATACTGTGTCCAAGGGTTCTTTTCCTTGTGATTCGGTCAGGAATGACAGTGCTAGGTCAGTACTTTGTGGCTACAAGTGGTTGGCTCTGATATGGTTTACAGCTCAGGTGGTAAATACAACTTGCCCTGCTTTTAGTTATATTCCAAGTCTATATAAATCACCAGTGCCTAGGCCGCAGATCTTATTCTTATTGTTGTCCCAAGCATGCGCATATTGCATTGCACACTCATACGTCGGCACGGGGCACTGCCAGTGCGAATATCAGGCAACACGTAGCCATTCAAAATACTGCAGGCCGGCTGCACAACATACCTTTGATATATAATTAGTTCAGTGGTCAATTCTTTGTATGTTCAGTATTTAACTTGTATCATACTGGCATATTAATAACAATGATAATGATAATAATATACATTCAAAACCGACAGAACACCTGGAAAGACAGCCAAGTGCTTCATGAGGGCACAGCTGAGTAATGGGGGCTGAGTCCGGATCATTCCTGACCTCGGTGCCTCTTAGAGATATGAGGCCTAGCATTGTCCAGTGATCCTGACAGTGAGTCATTTTATAATATCAACGTCACCACGCGTAACGGTGAATAAAAAAGTCTGAGCGGCTTTGCAAGCACAGCAGCTTCTCTTGCATGTCTTGACTTCTTATGAAGATGAAATCCTAAAGACTGCCATCCTCCTTCACAAGATACTTGGATGTTTACAAACCTCCTATAAACAGACTGAGATTGCGTATGATCATTGATGGTTGCATGGCATCCATGACATGCCGCTGTACCTCCTGCTCAGCCCTGCCTGCCTTCCACCGAGCAATGGCAATGAGCGAAGCTTTGGTCCGAGATGACCTCGCTGCCGTCTACCGGATTTGCCACAAGCTTGGCCTCAACGAAGGCACAAGTGACCATATGGAAAGATGAAAGATGTGGAATCACTAGACATTAGTATTGTAGATGATTTCGATGTGTCAGCTACTAGTAGGTCAAAGGCAGCTTGCGTTGGGAAGGAATAAGTGTGGTCAAAAAGGTGAGGTGGTGGCTTTTCCCAGGCGTTTGCAACCACCTGTCAGCAGCAGTGCCGGGCTACAGCGATCGTTTCTTGGTCATCCCCTACGGCCTGCTTTGGTCCCTCGGCAATTGCTGACGGTCTCTGTGAAGAGGCTCAGCTGGTCACAGGGCACACAGCTTCTTGAGTTGGAGATGCCATGTTTCATCATGCTTCAATGGTACACTGCTTGTGGCGACTGTGGTAGTTTGAATTAAAGACGCACCGAGGTCAGAGGTGACCCCTGAGAGTTTGGTTGTGGTCGATTCTGCCGGTCACTGGGCCCGGTTGAGATGTGATTTGCTTGAAGGGGTCAAACATGCTCAAGCAACACCACTACCAAACATCAATGAACATCAAACACAGACCACTCAAAAAGAAAGAGTCGAATTGGATACACCTTTGAAATGCAAAGGATGTTTGGTGCAACAGCTTCACCTCTTTTCTCTCTGGGGTGAATTACCTTTGGTGCCCTCCATGTCAGGCCAGTCTTTGGCTGCTATTGAAGGAGAAGTTGCCTGGGCACAATTGTGGGTTTAGATGCTTGGGTGTCAGGAGAGGATGATATAGACTCAGTAAAAGGGAGATTGGACAGAGGGGTGGGAGAGAGTATCAGTGAGCAACTTAAAAGCGATGATAAGTTGGTTTTACATGTTTTTACCCTGTTGGTTCACAGCCATCAGCACTTGTACATTTGGCACATCAAAACCTGTGAGGGTCTGTGTTGAGAGTTCAATGCCTCGTGCGTTGCCCAAACAAATTGCAACCCTTTTGATGTGTCCTGAAGAATTTTATGCCGGTTCTTTTGCTGCTTCGAACACATGTGTTTCCAGAGGCTGCAGACTACGCATATTTTTCATCCGTCATTCAGACATTCAAAACTGCTGTTTCCACGTGTCACTTCGTATCATACGCCAGGTTGAGACAACAGCCTTTCTGATCCATCGTGCAATTCATGATGCGAATCCAGAGTGCCTTGGCGGATGCACACCCGGTATCACCATGGATGGGGGAGGTAATCCCTCCGTTTTTTAATTGTTTGAAGTGTACGAAAGAGTTGAAAGACTGAATTTCTCGCAAAGCCTCCACCTCGTCAGCAAGGAAGAATGGTGCTGTGCTGCATACCCACATGCCGTATGCCACTGCTTTGTGTCTCATCCAAAGTGACACATTGCATCTCGGATCGGACAATTATACAGATGTGTTTTACTTGGCACTAGGGACAACTTTATTTGCAAATAAGAAAGAGTTTAGATAAGCCATAGAGAGCATTGCAATTTCCCTTATGGGTCAAGCACATGCTGGCCTGGATTGTTTTGTAGGCTATTGAAATCAAACGGTTTTTCTGCAGCACGCCGAATCAAGCCGAGCCCCTTCCATTCAACGAACCCAGGCCAAACTCGGAGCGGCTTCAAATGTGCTGTCTCTGGGATTGCAGACGTCAAAGTTGCCCGTTGTTTGTTAAGACAGAGGCATTCGCAAGTTTTTGATCCATGATCCATGATTACATCCTGCAGAATTGTTTGCAAACAAGCATGCGCCCAAATCATTTTATTAGCCTTTGTGTTTTTGTGTATGTTTTTCTTTGCCTTTGGGCCAAGAGTTTGCCCAGGTCAAAATGCCTTGCGGTTTTGGAAGGAAATTTCTTACGATGAGGTCTTCAAGGGCTTAGTTTTAGACCCCGAGGCCAGCTTTGGGGATAACAATGGATTCCCGTGGTGATTTTGCCCATTGAAATTCCGTTTCAATGTTCGAATCGGACACTGCATGAAGATGTCTACAGCAGTTCTGCTGGCGCTTTTTTAAAACTTTTGTTGGAGGAAGGCAATCGACTTGCTGCCGCCTTCAAAGAGATGCTTGGTTTGGCAGCATCCCAACTAACATGGAAATCCCATGTTGTGCCTTTGAGTCAGGGGGACAAGCGGCTATGAAAGAATGTGATAAAGCAACACGTCAATAGCAGTATCCACAGTTCAGTGATCCTTATACCGGGGCCAAATACTGCAGAGATGTCGTGTGATCCACTCCGTTTTTTGATTGAGGAAAAAGGTGGGGCTTCAACAGCATCACGGTGTATTCGTTTGTGGCAAGACTGTGGCAGAGGCATTTGACACTTGGCAGTGAGAGAATACTCTGAAATAGTATACCACAGCATACCATAGCAACTCTAGAATGATTGAAGATACTCCCATGCAGTCGAGCTTTCTTGCTGTTGTTTCTGGAACTGGCATAGCAGCGGCATGCAAACCGGGGGACCGTTGTGCCAAATTTTCCGGCAGTCAAAAGCCATATAAAACTGTGGATCCAGTGGTTGGAAAAGTTTATGGGTTGGTGATATCAATCCGATTGAACTTTCCAGTGCTAAGGACGACTTGTATTACTTGGAGCAGGCTGCGCGAGTTCAAGTCTTGGCAATGTCAACACACCTTCCACTGGCGCTGGTGGATGAAGAAGTGTGCAAAGTCACAAAGTTTCTCGTCAGAGCTGTCAATGCACATCACCCTGCCAATTTGGTGATGTTTATGCAGGATGCTGTGACTGTTTTTTCGAACAAGCAGCTTCAAATGAATCTCAAAGCATTTCTGTTGCGCTACTGGAAGATCTAGAAGGGGAGTTGATTTGTTGTTCAGTCTTTTTCCCCTTTTCGTCTCGAAGGACCCCAAGGATCTGTCATCATCTCAAGAGAGCTTCCGACTCTCATTCAACTGAGGGAAGCTTTCGACAAAGACAAGGAGAAATATGCCAGAGTACACTTGGACGATACCTGTCGGCAATTTACGAAATCTCTTTTTGCCTCAATTCGAAATAGGAGAGGGTAGGATGAGGTGACACAGATGGCACAGGGAGAGCAAGAGTGCTGGAGTAGATCCGGTGTAGAATACTGCAGTGCCGCATGCCCTACTATATTTAATTATGATTTATGACTTCGAGATATACATCATTTAACATTTATATCGTGTATGTATGTGCATTTGTACAGTGTATATATAATGTGATATGTGTGTTTTTATACTTTATACCTCTATAGTTTTTCCAAAATCCATAAGATCTCTTTTTTAAGTGGCAATATGTTGCCGCGAGTTCAAGGCATGGAAGCGACAGCTGCTGCGGGATGATCCCAAGTTGCGGTGGTTGGAGGGTAAGACTAATGGCTACCATCCCAAAGCAGCTTCCTAGCCAGCAAAGTTGGCAAACGAGAGGAAGTTGGGGACCATGGAGGATGAAGGTTTCGATATGTTTCGGCATTGGATGGTGATTAAGAACTCTTGGACCCTATATATAGATTAGAAAGATTTTCGAACAGAGAGTAGAGAGAGATGGAGAGAAAGATCCGCACCAGAAGAGGTAGGTGTTCTGCTTGTACAGGGTGGTGAAGTGAGTTAGCCTTGGAAGCATGGTGAGTCGGTCACCAATAGTCTCTAGTACATGCCTCCAGGACAGCATAAATTGCTACTCAACGACATTTGAAGTGAGCACCTGTGAAACCTGTACAGGGGTGAGTGTTTGCGGATGGAAAATAGCGCCAGTTTGCCCGGCATGGATTTTGCATCATTGTAATTTGAAGTATTTGACCAGCCCCTCTTTGACGGGGCACCTGAAGATGGATGAATATGGTATTCATACACAATTATACAGGAATTTACGCTGGGGTGTTTGTTGTTCAGTCGCTGGCTTGAGATTCCAAAAATGGCTTCATATTACCCCAGTACGGCAGAGTTTGCTATGGATGTTTAGTAACTGATTTCTTAGTATTGGATTTATATCAGCCGCGAATTGACACATCTTTCTGCCTGACAGCTCAAGTTCGGATGGTGCTAACAGGGCCAGTGAGTTTGACATCAGTTCAGACTGCTGCAGGTGCGCAACGTGCTGACAAGCACTTTGATCTCTGCCTCGCGAGAGTGTTTCTTGGAAGCGTATTAATTCTCCTACGCATCCCAGGAACTGACACACAAAAAGCACGGTGAAGTTCGAGTTACGCAGCTTGTTTCAATCTTTTTCAACATCCATCCTGCTGTTTCACCGAAAAGTTCGAGAATCTCAACATCTAATATCGTCTCATCCTTAAAACCAGCGCATGAAGATCATGAAGACGTGCAAATTTGAGGCCTCAAAGAGATTTTCGGCAGAAACCTCAGATGAAGCCAATGCGGATGGATGTAGGCGTGAGGTGGTATGTTGCTTGGTGCAATGAAAAACCTGCTGAAGTACGGCAACACACCTACCATACTTACAAAATCTTAAAGATATATAGCATGGAAAACTTGTAAACTTTTCTTTGGGGCATAGTATGTTTTAATATATTTTAATATGCTATGCAGTACACATGTGAAACCACCATATCCACCTCCAATGGTTTTGGGGGTTCCCTCATGATGCTAAGGTGGGAGCTGTCACCGCACGGCCAAGATTTGTGCTGTTCTGGACGCAGCCAGGTACCTGATTTGTTGGTGAAACACTTGGGACAGATGTGGGTGGCACCAAGGCCGTTGCCAACATCAAGCATGACAAATCCATGGAGGGGTCCACTTGACCTGAAAAACGCCAGGTTTTCGACCGAAAGGGCTGGGGATCCACGGTTGCAGGGCTGCTGGGACCCCCGATGAAGTGTCACCAGCTCCGTTGGAAGTGCAGGTATTTTGCAGGTATTTTAAGACTGGATATGACATGCACAATCTAGGTCTGCCTTCAAACGAACGAGGTAGAATTTGGCGGATTGGGTTTAGGAGTTTTGGCAAACGCATGTGTGATCCCAAACTATCCAATCCACTTATTTTCAATTCTATTAGCTAATTTCTGATTGGACAGGAACCGGGAAACCCTCATTTCTCACAAAGTTGCCACGACAAGATAAACTGCATCAAGACTGAGGCAAACAAGTACTTCTCAAATCTTAGCCGAGGAAGAATTTGCCGCACAATGGTCCTACCACACAGGATCCCATCATGGACTACCTATATGATACCGGCACCTGTAAGAAGCCGGTACTGTCTCCAGTTCTTAGGGTGGGGTGGTTGGGGGAGCTATATTCATAGAACTTGCGCACATTGGTCGATGCTACACAACTACGTTCTGGGTGCAGTGGTGGGGGCATCACCAAGCAGGTGAAACCTTCAACCATTTGGGCAACCGGGTCAAACGGTCGTACTTTGCTGCCCGACAACTGCAAAAGGTGCAGAGAAGGAATAGAAAAGTAAAGATGAACAAACTTTTTCT
Source organism: Breviolum minutum Mf 1.05b.01 (assembly GCA_000507305.1). Classification (NCBI taxonomy): domain Eukaryota; class Dinophyceae; order Suessiales; family Symbiodiniaceae; genus Breviolum; species Breviolum minutum. Next base: position 87,071 of record DF240098.1, read on the forward strand.
GTGGTTTGCGCCTGCGCAGTCAAAGGTAAAATTCCCAACTGTTTTTTGCTTGATTAACGTAGGAATTCCCTCTTCTTAACAAAGAAACATTCAAAACTCGCTTGAATTCACAACTGTTCCATTGGTTCCAACACATCCAAAACAAAGCTCCAAATGAAAAAAACAACAAAATGCTAGGTGTTCGTACATTCCCTGCACAAACTAGCGTGGCACAAATGCGAAGCTGCGCGAGCCTCTTCCAGGCGCCGCTCATCTCCCTAAGTAGCTGACATTGCAACAGAGATCCAGGTCGCAATGCGTGCGAATCGGTGGAGCAGGTTCTCAAAGACTTGGGTTTAGGTGCCAAAGTGGGTGGTACACAGTTTGTCAATTCGTATTGGTTGGGTGCGCCCTGATTGCTCTTGATCAATTTAGCCAAGAGAAGTAGGGTAGCCAATGAGTTCTTGAAAGGGACACCTGCACATAGCACTGGAGTGAGGTTGACTTGGTCATTCGTAGTGCAACCAAAGACTGGAAGGGACTCCCTGCACGCTATATATACTGTATATATGTATATATATGTTTCAAGGTATTTCTTCTGTCTATAGTAAATTTGACCAAATTGTAGATTGTACATCATCTCACTGAGAAGCGCTGGGAGAGAAGTGTAGCTCAAGTTGTTTATTTCTGCTCTTGCTGAGAGTGTGGGATTCCAGCCGTTGAAAAGTGTTTTTCCACCTCCGCCAGTATGTGTCTTAAAGCTAAAAACCACTTCAAGGGTTGGATTGATGTTGGTTTTTACTGCCTTCGTTTCAGTCCAATTTCTTCCAAGACTTGATTTGCTCTCCTCGCTTCAACGGCTAAACAACTGCGCACCCATCAACTAGCTAGGTGCAGCCCTGCGAGCTGCCCAGGAGGAAGAACGGCAGGTGGGCATCACTTCAAGACTTCCAGGTTGTTGTTTCATACTGCACGTATACTTAGTTTTTGTTGTGGTTTTTGTTGGGTGCAGATGCTTCCCCCAGTCCCACAAAAACATTGTGGCAACCAACTAAACGCAGGCTCTTGCAAAGGTCATGGCCTCAGTCCCTTACTTTCATGTATTTCGTGGGTGCCTGTACCGTCATTTAGGGACACACTCATGTAAAACCTCCTGCTTTGCAACGGCAGGGCCAATTGCCTTTGCACGTTTGATGAGAGATACTCGGGTTCACTTTGGCTATCCATGCCTCCATTTGTGCCAAGGCCTGTCTAGGAGATGCAGGTGCCAGCACGAACCTGATGATGCTGGTGGATGGTGTTTTATGAATTCAAACTGACACGGCCAATGGGCAACCACTGGCGCAGGCGGGGACGACGCCAGAAGTGCTGAAGAGGAAGCAGCCAAAAAGGCAGCTGAAGAAGAAACAGCTAGAAAGGCAGCTGAAGAAGAGGCAGCAAGAAGGGCAGCTGAAGAAGAAGCAGCAAGAAAGGCAGCTGAAGAGGAAGCAGCCAAAAAGGCAGCTGAAGAGGGAGCAGCCAAAAAGGCAGCTGAAGAGGGAGCAGCCAAAAAGGCAGCTGAAGAGGGAGCAGCCAAAAGGCAGCTGAAGAGGAAGCAGCCAAGTAAGGCAGCTAGAAGAGGAAGCAGCCAGAAAGCAGCTAGAAGAGAAGTCGACAGAAACGGCTAGCCAAGAACGANCAGTCAAGAAGGCAGCTCGAAGNAGCTGAAGACGAGCCAAAAGGACGAGACTCGAAGAGGAGACGAGCCAAAGGACGAGACTGAAGAGGAAGGCGAGCCAACTAAGGACAGCTGAAGAGGAAGCAGCCAGAAAGCAGCTGAAGAAGAAGCGGCCAGAAAGGCAGCAGAAGAAGCAGCAAGAAAGGCAGCTGAAGAGGAAGCAGCCAGAAAGGCAGCTGAAGAGGAAGCAGCCAGAAAAGCAGTTGAAGAAGAAGCGGCCAGAAAGGCAGCAGAAGAAGCTGCCAGAGAGGCAGCTGAAGAGGAAGCGGCCAAAGCAGCCGCACGACGTCCATCACACGTGGTCGTTTGCCCAGCATTGGTCGCAGTATCCGTGTGCGAGTTGAGACAGATCAACCATTTTAATCCCCAGCCCTCGCATTTGCAGGACACATTTTCCCCAGGAATCTGGCGATGTGAATTCCAATTTGGTTCAAACCAAATCCAAAGGAACCCTGTTGCCATCACCCCTCCTTTCCTCATTGAAGTAACATGTGGATCCCGAGTTGGTCCACGTAAACCGGAAACATGTCATGTGAATACTAAGCTTTTTCATGAGTTGCACGGTCTTGTCTCCAAGAAAGCTGTAGGGGTTTCGTCAATTTTTGTTACGCTCCTCCTTGGTCCTACTTGACATGGGATGCGGAAACGGCACCTCTTTCAGACCCCCCTAAATGTTTGAATCAATCAAGTAAAAGCGCAGCAAACTAGGCCGGAGGCAAGGGCAAAGGAAAAGCAAAAGGTGCCGGTGCAGGCATTGCCGATTTTTTGGCGGTTCCTGTCGAACTGGGTGTCGAAGCTCTTGGGTGGCTGGAATTTGGTGCTTGGTTGTTCCTACTAAAAAAAATTGTTGTCATGTATTCTCAACTTCAACATTTTATGATTATGAATTATGAGACAAGACAAAATTAGGAGTCAGTAATCCTCGTTGGATGCTGTCGAGAGGGGGCTGGAGCTCAGAAACTTAGCCAGCTGCTTGGGTCAGTTTTAGCCAGGGTGTATAATTACCTTGGTCACCTTGAATTTATCTCAAGGGAGGAATCTAATCACAGTGCGATGTTGATGGCTTGACCCCTTAGTTGGAATCTTATGACTCCATTCTTAGATGCATAGGACTGTAGCATTGAAATGGGGTTGGCAACCGGGGTTAACGGCTTAGCCCGCCTATGGTTTTCAGGGGCCGATTGGCACACCAATCGAGGATCTTAGTACATTTCGCAAACGTTCTATATACTCACCCTACTCACACTGCCATGCAGGTCCTGCAGGTCCTGCGCGACCGCTCTGTCCCTTACTTAGCCAATCGGCCAAAATGCATGCCACTAATGTTGCTGCCGCAGCCAATTCTAATCTTTCTTATAGAAGGCATGTTCGATTCAGCCTCGAATCTTGAACTCCGTTTTGAAGCATTAAAAATGTTCAGAGAGTTTGTTGTTACATACATTGTGAGTCGCAGTTTTCTACCTTTAAGACTTCTAAATTTCTTTCTGCACCGATTGGCTGGTTTTTTTCCAGAAAGTTTGTTGCTTGTTTGTGGCATGGGCAACAAGACCCTGGCTCACTTCTTCCCCAGAAGATGCCACCATCCTGCTGAGGTCATGAGGGTGCGATTCCAAAGTGCTGGGAACTTGGCGGGGAAGCTGCACGAAGGATAGGGTTTGCTCGCGGCAGTGATGCAACATACTGAGTGATTTTGTTTTTTGTGATGCAGTAGTTTGGAAAATCAAATCATAGATTCCAAATCAAATCTCGCATCAACAATACTCCTCGTATGTGTATGTGGGCTCGTGGAATCCTTCTCACTGGAGGCAAGCTTGGATGTGAGCGTCAAGTGGCGCCAGGCTCTTAGCGAGTCAATGACGGATCACAGTTTAAGATCGGCCTCAAATTTGGTAGCTAGATGTAGCTAGAGAGCAATTGAAGTGCTGGTGTACTAGATGATACTAGATGATTGTACATGAATTGTTTGCAACAACCTTTATCAAGTCCAAGTGTGTAAATACCGTACAAATTAACTTTCAGTCTTTATAGTCATGGTGCCTAAATGGCAAATTTTAGCCATCTTCAGCCGTGTTCAGCGTTGGTGGTGCCTTGCATTAACCCCAAAATAACCTCCAAGGCCTGGCGTCACTCGACACGGAAAGCCCTTTGACACGTGCTGTCGTGGCTGTGCCTTAGGGTCTTGCTGCCCTGTTTCTGGGCCTGTTGAGTGTGGCGACTTGGCTTGGCAGCTTGGCATGCCAGGAATGAACATGATTCTTTGTGTGGTCGGATCGACCCCTCAAAGGCAAGAGAGGGTGGTGGTGGTGAGCCCGTCCGGGTGCTGGCAATGATTCATATACCCCGGTTTCATCGATTCATGGTTTCACATGTGGCAGGTGGGGCATGTTTGACACTGTTGCATTTGATGTTGCAACTTCAAGTGGCACTTCCATCTTGCTATGTACATTTGAATATAGCATTGTATGATGTTACATTTTCGCAGACGAGCTGCAGAATTCTGGCATAGTTCTTTCTTAATGGCAATTTGTTGGAGGCATTGTACTAGTCGATGTTTAACACAGCTCCACACCCCGTCCACAGCCGATGGTCCCAAAGATGGGCCAGTGCATGTAGAGGAAATCGTGGGGTTGTTCCTTGTGTCAACTTGACACGTGTTGATACAGTTGACATCAGCAATTGGTATGAACCAACAAGCGCATTTCAGAGATCAACACCGAGCTTCAATGGCTGAGCCGTCAGGAAGATGATATGTCAGGTTTCTCTCGGTAACGCATCATTCTCGAAATATGCACGCTCAAAACCTTCTGACAAATCAAGTGCATGCGATTGCTTGTGTAGTGTATTCTATACTGTGCATGTTTGTGTTTGTCACGTATTCCTTTAACTATGTATATGCATGTTCTTTTCACTCTACTCTTCACTGCGGACCTGTCGCCATGGCATTCGGGGAGAAGAGACCACTCTTAGTGCCTTCAACGGTTACCTGGTATAGATCTGGGAAGGGTAGGTTACAGGGCACAGCATGAAATCAACAGAGATTGTCATGAAGTTTGATTCATTCATGGATATTCATGGTGTTTTCGCATGAATGGATGGGAAATATATGAAAACTCAATGGAAACAAAAGGATATACGTAACCACCATGGACCTTTCGCCATGTTCCCCGATGACTTTCCCGAGGCTGAGAACTCGGAGAAGCCTAAGGCCGGTGTCGTTTTGACGTGGACATCTCATGATACCTCGATCTTGACGCCTCAAACATGAAATCATAACACTATTGGGAAGACACCAATCCTATTTCAAGTATCCTACTGCTACTTCATTATGGAACAAATTTGAAAGTTCATGATATATATATATATATATTTCATTCCTTTGTTGCCGGAACACTCGATCAGGATGGGGTCCAGCTGGGCATTTACCTGTCCTGGGTGAAAAACGAGCTCGACAGCGAAAGCGCTTGTTGCTTGCACAGTTTGAGATGTGTGTCATGGTCTATTTAGGAGGTTGTTTCCCGACACTCCTTGGGAATGGCCATATCATGCCATATCTCATTAAGTATGGGAATGTGTGGGATGACCTTGCCCGAGTCCCAAGGAATCAAGACCAAATTTGATAAAATGCGTCAAGGAAAGCTTTTCTTTATGGAAACTCTGCGATTTTTGTCAGCTTAGAATGGCCTGCCAACGGTTGCTGGCTGTGCAAAGGGTGAGAATGGACGTGCAAGTGATTTGTCCCTTAGTGTTCTTTGTTGATTCTGGAAGGCACTCATGTGATGAGTTTGTTTCTCTCCAAGCACCAGCTTAATTAATCCGGCAGGTTTGGAGTTGCCATTCACCTTGCTTGTATTGGTGTCATTTTCCGATCCTTGGCTGCCTTTGCCTGCGCAGGAAGAAGCCGGATCAACTGTGTCCACGAGGGTTGAAGCCAGTCATTGCCCAACAAAGTCATGCAAAATCAGTACAACACTGGGATGACTGACGGACACAACTTCCCAAAATAACTTGGATGGCCTTGGATATTGGGGCTAATGTGCCTTATGGTATGATGCTTCCCGATCCAGGTTCGAATATAAAGATGATGGAAAAACTACTGTATCAAAAACTACAACATCCAGCAAACACTTTCGGTCAGTCAGGTCCCCCTCATGGGCCATTACGAGATGCATGGTGGTTTCGGGAGTGGTTCCAACGTGAAAAACCAAGATCTATCAAGGCATCAAGGAACCTGTACATCCGTAATGATGCTCTTAGAGGCTTCGTTTGTTTAAGTGATGTCGATGAGTCAATCATGAATGGCACCCAAGTGTTCCGTTGCCTCAACAGCTTCACCATGATGCATTAAGGTCTTCGCACTTCTTCATCTCAAGCAGCACGAAACTTACGTCGTGGAAGGCTCTTGGAAGAGCGATATTGAAGAGAACCTTGTTCGAAAGCTGCCTGCTCACACTTGCAAAGTGGATCAAATTGGGGGAACATTGGGATCACACCCTTTAGGCTTTGCAAATGCATCGTTTTGATTGGGGAAGCCATCAGCTTTGGGACCTATCAATGCGGGTTCGCAAAGAGACCAAGAAATAGAACTTAGTTTGAATTTGAATAGTTCCATGTACTTCCCAATGGCAATGGCAGCCTGGTGATGAGAATCGCTTCATGAGCCTGGCTACGCCTGGCTTAATATGGTTTGATTTTTGTTTTTGATGGTTTTTTGAGGTAAACTTTTTGCAAAAATCAACAAAGGCAGCGTGTCACATGCAAATGGTGTCCCCTTTGCCAGATGTCAGTGTGCAGCTGGCCTCAGGAATGCCAATTTTGCTTGGGCGCAAAACTTCGGGCATAAATCGGTCGGGGCACCTCAGGACAGATGAGAGGCACAGACACAAATGATCTCAGCCCAGATGGTGATCATTGTGAGGAATCTAATCTTGCTGGAAGGAATGAACTTCATGACTACTGTAGCCTTTGATATGTTTGTGAATGCTTGCGATTTGTCTGGTTCGTTCTGCTGTTGGGATAGGTTGGAATCACCGGATTGGCTTTCTTCTGCAGAGCCATGAAACAGGAATGAGACACTATAAAAGATGATAAAAGTTAGACAATGGAATGGAAGCATGGCGGCTGACACCAATTTGTGAACTCATCATCTTAGAGCATTTTTCCGTTACAGTAGGTCACTTGCTTGTGGTGTTCCAAACAGAAGATTGGGGCCTGGTGTTGAATGCTCAGTGCATATTTTTTTCCGCCAAGGTCTATGATGTGAATTCTGTGCCGGACTTTTGGTCATGGCTGCGTTTTTTGGCCCGCAAGGCTTGTAGGCTCTTCATATCTGTATTCTCAAGGCCGCAGGTGTAAAGCTGGCAGGTGTGCACTTAAATAGTCTTTAATCATTTTTGCTTTGCGTTGATACTGAAGTTGATTTTTTAGGTTTGAGAATATCAACAATTTTCAACATGGACCGATTTAGCGCGAGTATTGCCTTTTAAGTCTTGACACCCCCGAGGCTTGGGGTTTTTGCCTCTGGCTGCCAGACATGTGTGGCCTTTCTCTGAAGAGTTGCAGCTGGCGTGCCTTGATGAAGAAAACTTTTATGGTTGAGGCAAGCTATTGCTAATTATCTAGTATAGCTTCAGGCAAAGCATGAGCAATCGGAATGAACCAATTTGTATGCGGGAAAGTGTTATATATGCATATGTATATGTATATACAACATGACATTTATAAGCAATATAATATTGATGTGTATATATACATATATATATATATATACATATACATGTGTGTGTATTCTATATAGATACTATTTTTTGCGATATGCTTCTTGAAAAGGAGTGGTTTTTAGTTTTCACTGAGGGACACCATTTATTTCACCCGTCATCCAGACAACTCCCGCCCAAAAGCCAAAAGCCATGCTCCGACACTTTCCTGCTACTCCATCCCATCTTCCCTGGCTTGATGATTCAATTCTAAAGGCTGCAACTTTTATTGATTTCATTGTTTCAACAAAAAATCCTTTGAAATCGGTGGGGCCTCCTTACCTGGTATGGTACCATCCTGGGTGAAAGGCAGGAGAATCGTTTTACTGCGCAAATCCATTGGATGATTGTTGAATTGGTTTCAAGTTAACCACATGTGTGAAAATGTGAAAAGCCACAAAGGTACAACTCCACATTCCGCAGCTCGAACTTGAGCGCTCCATTCAGCGTAAGCCAGCTTCCATCGATGCTTGGACAAGAATAAAACTGCTTCGGAAGGGACTTGGGAATTCCCTGCAGGGATTTGCAGAGGGCTGGGGAGTACAGATTCTGGAGTGCTTTTGTGGCACTGTCAAGGCAATACAAGCAAAGTGTAGGGACCCGACGACAAGTGTTGACAACTTGCACTTTGTAGCCAACGCATGACCCTTTCGAAAGAATTCTCTAGACTTACAGATATCACAGCGCTTTGGTACATTTTCATCCCAAAAGTCTGAGAGCATAAAAATCCGCGAATATCATACCCAAATTATATCAAATTATCCCAAATCATTGACATGGGCCGTGCATTTCAACGAGCTCAGGAACTTTACATTGAATTATGGCATCGAGTTTGATGAACCGTGGGGACAGGTCAGCCACTGAGCCACCGCTTAGAGCAGCAGCACATTCCCGGATTCATAACATCTCGACTCCAATGAGACCGTGCAAAGGTATCTTCATGCCTCTTTGAATTTGTGATATTGCAGATAGGTTCTACAGAAAAGGCTAGGAGAATGCAAAAGGTAAAGTTGCATCAGACAATGATGAAGCATGATGAAGTCTTTGGGTCCTGAGATTTATTCTGCTATGATAGCAATGGTGCTGATTCAGCTTTCTCCACGCATCTTTACCTTGAATGTCAGGCAAATTTGCCAGTGCGCGATGATGTCAAAGGATTCAACCGGAGTCTTGATAAGCACAAAAGCATACAAAAGCTAGATTCTGGTCAAGTGTGGGCCATGTTGAAAGCTCTTGCAGTAGCCACAAGCAAAACATCCACTTCCATTGGCTAATGCTTGCTACCTCCACAGAGGGATGAAGTTCATTCCCATAAGATTATCTGATTATCTTGTTCTTGCGTTGGAACCGAGACATTGTGACACTGGTCTTGAGAGCGCCCAGCATGAAGGGTGTTGTGTGGCGACACCTAGAGTGGAGTGAACTTCGCAAGTTTCACAAAACTCAGATTAAGAATGATTAAGATATGCATATGGCCCCATACAACATATCATTCAACTTCTCATTCAACTTGAGACATGCCAAGGGCCCCTGGCTTGATAGCCACTGAACCCTAAGGATCGTGGCAGGCATCCGTTTGCGGCAAGAACGTGCTAAAGGGAGCTGGGAGAGTTCCTTGGGTCAACTAGATAATATGGGTGTTTCCAAAAATAGAGGTACCCCAAAATGGATGGTTTATATATATGGTTTATATATGGTTTATAATGGAAAACCCAACAAAAAATGGATGATTTTGCGGGGAAAAACCCATGGGTCACACCTTTCCAAGGCTGCAAGATGCCGGATACCGTGCCAGTTGAGAAGATGCGGGCGTGGTTGGGAAAGCCGTGTATGCCAGCGGAACCCAAATACGATGCTTGACCTGAAAAGTGTTGCATAAAAAAATTGACATGAAATGGAAGAAGGTATGTGCATCGAGATATGTATATATATATATATGTATATACAGCTTGCCTTGGAATGTTGGCCTGATACCATTTGGATGGTTGGGCTGCAGTTCAGGAGCACATTGCGGTGTCGTGTCTGTTTGAGTGCTAAGTGATCTTGGTTTGTGAAATGGGAGACATCATGTTGAAGAATTCTTCGGAGCACTCACAGAGCCCCCTTACAGATAAAAGATATAGTCTATCGCTTGCATGTTTGTTTGGATCAGATTTGCCACATTGGCTACATGAAGCCTGCCGAAAGTTAAATAACAGATCTTAGTGGAACCCCTGATTATTATTCAATAATGCTCCATATTGATTTGTAAACATCTTCACAAGAATCTTCATGTTTTGTCCAAGTTCCTTCGATGTCAAGGAGTTGACCCCAGAAGCTGGACATGCCGAAGTCTTTGGGGAGCCACAACGAGTGGAATGGTTGTTGACGCAACGAAGGTCCTTGCAGGAGCCGGGAGGTGTTTTCCCTGGCCGGCCGACTGCCACATGTTTCACATGTTTCCTGGAGGGAAATAGGCACACCTGAGTGTTTCCGTCAGGAGCTGCAACTGATTGCCCTTGACATGGAAGAAGGCTGCTCTCAGCCAAAATGGAATGGGCCGCTTGATTGCTTTTTGCTTTTGTTGCTGTTGTTGTTCTTCTTCTTTTCGTTTTTGTTGTTCTTTTTGTTCGTCTTGTTCTCGTGTTTGTTCGTGTTGTTGATGACAAGTTTGAAAATACATGCGCACGTCCTACATGTGCATGGCATACTTCGCCGTACTTACCTGTATACTGTATACTTCAACTTTAACCCCAAATAGGTGGAAAATTTCCAAATGGGAGAAACGACCTGACCGGTTTTGCTTGTGTGGTCTCACAGATGCTCATCAAATGAGCAGGAATCACTTTGATTCCTGGCATTCTTTTCCTAAAAAATTAGACACGGCTGATTGGGTACCTGAGTCAAGCCTGTCTTCTGGAACAAACTCAAGGACAAGGCAGGAAGTCCCAAGAAGAGCAGCCGGTCTCAGGATGGAAAGGAAAGTCTAACTTCTGGGATCAGCTGGAAGAAGTTGTAACATGTTCTAACCTCTTCTTGCACAAAGGTTGACACAGGAAGCCAGGAGAAAGCATAGCTTGAGCACACCGTGCATGTACCTCATCTTGGATCCGTGGCCAACGTTTTGCACACAGACAAGGTTGACCAAAGATTCGCTGACGACTTTCAGTGGACTTGACAACATCATACAATGAGATGAATCCAACTGCAAGACCACCGGCCTGTCAACACATGATGGGTTCAGCCACCTTTCATCTTGGAGGGCAACTGGGCCAAAACTTTCTGAGCCGCTACTAATAGCATCTAGTAGCTAACGTCACCTTCTGAGCTCCTACGAGTGCCTCAAGCCACCTTCTGCGCCCCCAATAATTGTATGCAAATAGGTATCAATGGCAGAGTGCCGTGTTATTGTTCACCTAACATCAAGGACCACAAAATGCTCCAAAATGTTTCAGATCAATTTCAGATCTACTTCGCGGTGTTCTTGAACGAACTCCCCCCTCAATGGCGAATGCCGTCATAATTTTAATTATATGATTGGTTCCGTAGGTGTGACGTCCTGCACGCTGTTCTTGTTGGTTCTCTCAGAGATCAAGTAATCACTCTGAGGCACCCGACAAGGGTGACACGTTTACAGCTAGCCCAAGCAGACTTGCTTCATTCTCGAGTATTTTGTCAAGAGACCCCAGGTTTCCTTGGAAGATGTTTGCGTTTTGTCCTGCCAGCTCACATTGAATCTCTCTTCGCTCTTTTATTTACAGTCGGGTTTCATATCGAACACTTGCGGCCACTAAGGAGCTACACTTGTTGCCCCAGCTGTTCGCAAGGTGCCAGTGACAGTTCCGGCTCTCGACCAGGACCATGGTTAGACGAGTATCTTGGTTGCAGTGGGGGAAGTCTTCAAAGTATGTCTATTTGCAGGCCTGACTAAGTGGGGTGCTAGATTTTTTGAAAGTGCGGCCAGTTAGGGTGTTGGCCGCCGAGAACCGCCATCCTATTAGTACTACTAGTTCAGTACCAGTATCACTCATCACTACTGCTACTCCTGCCACTACTACTGCTGCTGCTGCTGTTGTTGCTGATTTTGCTACTACAACTAATCCTCTTCCTCCGCCTCCGACTGCTGCTACTGGAGCAAGCAAACAAGCAAGCAAGTAGTAGCGTTCTTTGTCCTCTTCTTCGTACCGTACCTTAAAAGTTCTCATGAATGAACAAATTCCCGAAAAATATGAATTGGTTTGCTTCCGGATGCCCCCTTTTGATCAGATGGTTGGGTTTGAAGCTTTACTTTGTCAGAGCCCCTAGCATTGCTGAACCCAACTGCTCTTGGTGAAAAGATCTCCTGGGAATTAATCGGTCGGTGCTCCCATCGTGTCAACTTACCATTCTTGCCCCAAGCTGTGGCAAACTGCGGAGGTACACTCAACGAGTTGAGATTGGTATAGTGTCTTACAACCAGAACTACGGCCTCATCTCGTTGGTCACAGTGAATTTTTTCCTCAACCGACACTTGCCTCAAAGCAGAATATCCTCCTCTCGACTTTCATCAGTGCGTTTTATGGAAAAGTCATTTGTGACTCACAATTTGTGATTTTGTTGATGTTGAGTGTTCAAAGTGCTTCCAAAGTTTTGGGGAGAATTTGGGAGATCCCTAGTCCTTTCAAATGCAGTACCAGTGACGGCCAGTGATCCATATCTATCCTCCTTTTGTTTGTTCAAATTCATCCATGATTTTCTTCCTGATCACCCTCCAGTGTTGTTTGATTTTCAGATGCATTGGGTTCCAGCAGATTCAGTCATATTATGTTTACGTTTGTTGTTTGCTATGGTTGGATATGAGGCGCTGGTCTTTTCCACAAGCTCATCCATGTGCAATCCGCTTGGTCTCGCTGGTTGTTGGGAAATTTCATTGACCAGGTAGCCGCTGGGCTCTACAGCTAGCGACCAGGGCCAGAGGTCATGATTTTGTGGCCCCTGTGTTGCGGCTACCTTTCAATCAGGCTCACCCCTGTACCAAGGTCATCGTTCTGGCTGATGCCTCTTGGTCAAAAACTTTGCTCCTAAGATGTTCCCACTGGGCTTCTTATTGAAAGATGTGCCAGTTGAATGTGCAGTGATGCCTGCTTGACTAAAGAATGCTGATAAATGTCCCACCTGGCCATTACTGAAGGGTCCTTGTACCGATTTCTCCAGCCGCTGAACCACGTGCAGACTGAAATAGGCTGCTACAGTGACGCAGTGTCCAACTTTTTACTTGGTAGGATTTCTCACCAAAATGGCTGCACCGAAGACCTGAGGTGGTTTGGCTTTCATCTTTACTTTTTCTCTTCATCAGCGAAGTTCGAATCCTGACTGCAAGCTGCCCATGTCTGTGTAGAAAGTCATTGGAAGTCTATATTCTTACTGACATGAAGTTGTGATCAATCTTTTCTCATGTGCTGTTTCTTCTCAGCCACCGAAAAGCGAAACACCTGCTTGGGGAAGCTGGCTGTGAGGAGAGCTGGCCGGAGTCATACGCTCTGCCAAATATGGCATTTATCAGGCGAGGTGGGAATTAGTTCCAGATGGATGGATGCCCCTTGCGGTTTGCTGGAGTTGGTGGCAGCCCAAATTGCAAGTTCCTCTCATATCCATTCATACTCACAATCTAGATTAAGATCCTTCTGCAGTTTTGGAAGAGATGATTGGGATTGTGCGGTATAAAGATCATACGGCAGCTTTTTTTGCAAAGCTCCGTTGTCTTGGAACTTGGGACCAATCATTCTCCTGGCTGAAAGGAGAAGCTGCTCCTAATATAGGGCGTTGAAAGCTTTTGCAAATAATGTAGTGATTGCATTGGTGGTTCAAGTTCTGTGGCATAGATGTTGTTGCTGGACTTGTTGATTGTTTCGACTGTTGATCTTGATGAGATTTTTTCAATGATGATATGTTTTTAATGTGTCTGTGATACGCATGTGATTTTGTGCGTTGCTTGAGTGGTGGTGTTTTTTTGGAATATTGGATGCGTTTTGATGTTGTTCGGTTAAAACTTATGCCTGCAAACAAAAACTCATTCAGGGTCAGCAAGGTGTAATGCCGTCAGGCAGTTTGCAGGGACTACTTGAATTTCTGGAATGCTGTGGATTGGGTGTCAATCATTTGCGCCACGGCTAGCATCCAGAGGTGTTGTTATTTAGAATTGCAGCCCTGCAAACCACTCACAGCTTGACTTAATTTCACGCCCCTACTTTTGCCAGAGTAGTTGCATGGATAAGCAAAAGCCCAGGTGCATATGCAGTCATCGGTACCTACGTGCGTTTGATCACTGAAACCGGAGCCACCACTGGCACAATGGCAGATTACATTGCTCAGGATTCAGCTTGTTTGAAGAATCACTTAAGTACACCATGGGCAGATTTTTTTCTAGCCTCACAACTCATGATGTGATTTTGCAGGTGTGTGTGTGTGTGTGTTATTATTGACCAATATCTGTGTAAAATGGTTTTTATACTTGGTTGCTATATGTGATCTTGGCTGAGCTTTGTCAAGGTTTCATGTGCCTGCAGCACCATGGTCTTGTCAGTTCGCCAGGACCAGCAAAACCTGACAACGTCTCAGAGTGAGGTTCGGGCACTGAAGTTTTCGAAACGAAGCTTCAACTAGGAAGGCTCTAAAAAGCAGTGTTGGGGAATTGCATGGAATTGTCGTTCAATTTCTCTATTGTTGTCATTGTTTATGCTATACTCATGTACATGTACGTATAGGCTGACTTTATTTGCATACCGAACAATATGTGTATAAGTGTATATTTACATACTGGTATCAAATACATTTGTGATTTTATATACAGTATATGTAAGATATATATATTATAAAGATATATAATTATATGTGCAATTGTGCGTTTGCGATCTTTTGTGCACACATGGACAGACATGATTGGTTTTACTGTGTCCAACTGCATCTTAGATGCGATTTCTTATGTTCCTATGTGTGGGAATGGATTGATCTCCTTTGTTCTAGCGAGAAATAAGGTGAAAATAAAACATTTGTCATCTGTCCCTATGTGTATTCTTGGTAGGTAGAGCAGCTATGCATATTTCTATTAATTAATCTCTTTGGCTCTACTGGCAGGCGTTGAGTGTGGAAGTGTTTGACGCAGTTGAGAGTGTGGTTCTGGCGGAGGCAGATTTTCGTTTCACGTTGATGTTCTACCCCATTGTGACTTGGATCTATCTCTGGAAATGAAAAAAAAACTGCTTAAAGTGAGAGATTGCAGTCACCCTTTTGGCTGGCATATGGCACGGGGATTTCATGGTATTGCTTTTCACTTGTGGATTGGAAATACGGGAATCATACGACCCTCCTCCTGCTGCCTGGCCTCGGTTAAGTGATGACTGGCAAACACCAAGGTGGTCGTCGTACGCCTCTTGAAGTCTTTCGATGCTCAGCCACGACTGGCAGTGGTGACCAAGACCATTTACAGTGCTTGGAAGGAGCTTAGCTGGCACCTTTCACGGTGAGGTTTCCTAAAGTGTAAAGATATGTAAAGATGCGGATCCACGTATTAATTGGTACTTGTTCTTCATTTGCCAGTGCGGAGAGAAATCGGTTCTCAATGCCATGGCTGCGAAACGCCTGAAGTCACAAGAAATGTGGAGTCAAGTGCGAGATATTCAATAATATCACTACGTTTCCGCCCGCTTGTATCCTGGGGCACGATCAGTACTGTAGTTACGGAAACTCTTTCGCCAAGCCATTGACAAGAAAGGGAGAGATGAGATAGGATGAAGACAGACAAAGAGGCTAATAACCCTTGGCATGGTCTGCAACTTATTAGATTAGAGCCCCCTTTGAAACCAGTGGCCCAACGAAAAGGACTTGCTTCACTTTTTCATCGTTTTCTTCTGCGTTTACTTCTGCTTGGGTGTGAACAGTGTTCTTGTCTTTGGTCACTTGCTTGCAAAAAGTGATCCAGGTCGGGAAAAACAGGGCGACGCGAAATTTGCACCATCCACTTATCATGTCAAAAGTAAAAGCTTGATGTTGTTTTTTTCCAGAAATAAAGGTTTCCCTCTCAGAAGGTTCTCATGCGCATGAATCCATTGCATCAGCAGGATGTATTTCCAAAAAACAAAAATCTCTGAATAAACCAGGCTTGTTACTGTAGGTCCTGTAGCTACTAGGCAGGACATTCAACTGCCTGATGCCTAGAGGTCAGGATATGGAGGAATTTGCTACCCTGGACCGTGGCCTGATCAGCTCCTTCCGTGCCATGTTCGGCGACTGGGAGCCTCGCTGTGTATTGATGCTAAGTTTACTGTTATAGTATATGCCATTTAAATCATTTTACCATGTATTTCATTTAGATTTAGATACTTGAGTTTGCATTGTTTCCTTTGTTTGAGATCATCCTCGTGTATTTTACTTGTGATGTATGTTGTTTTATTTCAATCTACTATGTTACTATGTAGGTTCATCCGTATTTTAAAAAACACATGTGCATTGACACCCTACATCACCCTACATTTATCAGTTGCAGCCAACCCCTTCCCCAGATAAGGGGCCAGGAGCTGTTGGCATGCCAGTCAGTCTTTGGGTTTGAT
Organism: Breviolum minutum Mf 1.05b.01; assembly: GCA_000507305.1. Lineage (NCBI taxonomy): Eukaryota > Dinophyceae > Suessiales > Symbiodiniaceae > Breviolum > Breviolum minutum. Next base: position 103,084 of record DF240098.1, read on the forward strand.
ATCATCATCCAGATGTGGTTCATTGTTTAGGCTTGCACCTGACATCTTCGTACGGATTGTCACACACGCCACCTGGAACACGAGCATTTTGAAGCAATGCTTGGTTTCAAACTGAAATTCAAAACACCAGAGACTAAAGCTTGCACTTGTGCCATGAAGTTTTGTTGCAAGTCTTAAGGATTGGCCGGCGATGCGAACGATTGGCATTGGTTGCTGAAACTGCATTAGCATCAGCAACAGTAAAGAGACCAGGTGAGCCAAATCCATCAGGGCACCCCATGAACCAAGTCACAGGTGAAATGTTTGTTTCCGCAAGCAATCCAGTTGTTATGCCATCTTTGAGGTCGGATTGCTGCTGCCACATGGATGTGGCTTTTCCTGGTGGTCGTGGTCGCGACTTGGCTGGAGTGGCAACGTGTCAAAGTCATACAACAGTCCTCAGCTATCCCGTAGCCTCTAAGCCCGAATGAAAAAGCAAGCGTAACTCTGCAAAACTCCTCAAAACTGTGCGTAGCGACGGACCCTCTCACAAGTGATACAGTACTTACTCCCTTCAAAGCGTATAAAACTGTGGCCCCTTCAAATCCTGTGTCTTTATTGAGAAAATATTTAAAGGGTTGAAACAACTGCACAAACAGTGCACAAAAATGATGCCTCATCAAATGCCAAGGTGTTGCTGTTGAACATGATGCTGGCCATTTTGTTGGATTCATACAGTGGGGTGAAATCGCAAACCTCTTCAATGACAACTCTCAACACACAGATCTCCGAGATGCTTCGCAGACGTGCCTCGGATGCCTTAGAGGATGCTTGCTTGGCTCTTGACTGGTTCTGCTAGAAATGTATGTCCTTCTCCAGAGGGTTGGTTTTTAAAACGCCAAGCGAAACACAGCCGGAAAGGACTGGAAGTACCAATGCACTCTGTCAACATCCATTGGCCCTTCAAAGGAAGTTGTGGTTCTAACTACCACGCTTTCACAAATCAGTTGGCAGTGGAACTCTCTCATTCACAAACTGTCTCCCATCATATCCAACCTACGTCTAACCTACTTGGCTTGAAATTTGCGTGCCTTTGAATTCTTGCCAGCTGGACGCTTATTCTGTTTCTGTTCCCACATGTTCCTACTTTTCCAGTGAGTTTGCTTGTAGCTAGTTTCTAGACTTTGAGAAATCAAAAACCTCGGTACAAGCCTTCAAGGAGAGTGTAGCGCATGTGACTTGTTGGTAGAATCTAGTCCACCACCCCTGAAAGAAATAATGGCCCCCATAGTTCCTCAAAAAGATCAGCTCCCAAAACCTTGGAGACTTAAACGGAATTCGATAATTATGCATCAATATGTGTAGTGAATAGCCAAAAAATCACTTGAAGCTTTCGAGTGGCGCTCCATACTCAGGAGATGTTTGTGTAACTTTCATTTGTTGGCCACTTTAAGTCATCTTTCCAGGCAGGCAGTCCTTGAATGGCGACCGGGTACGACTATCTGATGTGTGGATGCTTGAACGCATTGGACAAAGATCATCTTCACTTCTCACGTCCAGATACATTTCTTGTCATATAGTGCACCTTGCGTTAAGACACTTTGAGATAGCTGAAATATTTGGCGTACCTCCCGAACTGGCTCATCAAAACATATCAAAACTCATGTCTCCACAACCCCAGCTGTCAGCTGACTGTCAGCTAAGCAAGCAGGAAAGCTTATGTGGACAAGTTCGGAGATGAGCGTCAGATGCTCCAAACCACCGAACTGGTCACTGCGGAAGACGTCATGAAGCAAGTGGAGGAGCATGGGCCATGGGCCAAAGAAAGCTGACATGTGATAAGCTTGAAATAGCTTCCCCGAGATCCCAACAGTCCTGGATGAGAGCCATTGCATGCCACATCAAATATGTAGGACTTGGATGTTTGTATGTGTGAGAATGTTAGATTTTGCCAGAAGCTCATGCAAGTAAGACATCATGGCCACAATATCCTGCTCAGGGCATCTCCTATTTGCAAGCCAAGAGAGGTCTGGAAAATGCGCAAAGCAAATGGGAGAAGAGTATCTTCGGCAAGCAACCGCGCATGTTTGCACACTCTTCAACTCTTTTCAATCCATTTAGAATGTGCATGCGCAAATGTATTGTCGTTGGCTGCCTCACAGATGTTCTTCATAGTGTTTTCCTGAGTGGTGCTCCTTTTTTTTTGTTTTGTTTGCCGCGAACCGTAGACTGTTTGGTAGCAGTATGGAAAACTGAAGCCGTAAAACGCTTGTGGTCAACAACGGCGCCTTGATCAGGTCAAGAAGCTCCTTATACTCCAGAAACCTACATGTCGCAATTGAAGCTTTGTGGTGTAAGGCGTGGTTGTTGTTGGATGTTACCTCTGATGGTGTTTTTTCAATTTCTGGGCAATCTGGTCATATCTTTCCATATCATGCCATACCGGGTTCGCATCAATTACCACAGTATTGTTCCAGTCTCACAGGTTTTGAAGCTGCGCTCCACTTTAAAAGTGCTACTATTTTACCAAATTTTGCCAGACAGCTGCTTGTGACTGCTAGTCCCAATTTCAAGGCATTAACCACATCATTAGTTTGGTCACACCAGTCCACCAAAAGGCTTTCCATAGTCCAACAGGTTAAGCCTTCTCCGCGGGAAGACCAAGTTCCTCCGGACTGCCTTCACCCAGGTGTCAGGGCTGGGAGTTTTGGAAACTCACCATGGTCCACGGTTGAGCATGTTGCCATGTTGCCATGTCCGTGTTCCACCCTTTTTTTTGGGTTGCTCTGAACCTATGTTGACCTCCCAGCTTTTTTCATATTCATATCATATCTTTGAAAATGATGATGTGAATGGATGATGGCACGATGAAGCCAAGACAACATGGCATGATGGACAAGAAGGCATAATGATTTGAATGGATACTGTGCAGACTATCTCATGTGATGGAAAATCATGGGCCACGAACCTACAAACGAGTTCAGACTCAAGGTTTTCTTTCGGCGTTGCTTGTTGTCCAGGTCGCGGATCACCACGAACTGTCGGAAAAGGCTGTGGGGCAGCAAGAGACCACCAACCTGGTCATGAGCACTGTGAGGGAGCCTCTTGACACAAAGGCTGGAAAGTTACTTGTATACGGTATGTTTGAAGTATTTGAAGCATGAGGTTTCCGTGTTCCAGATGAAGGTGTTTGCGTCACGGGGGCAGAAATTTTTGTCAAATGGAGCTTTAGGTGAGTCAGGTTTCATCGTACTCATTTAACGAGTAGGACGGCCATGCCTCTTTTACCAAGGCTGCTAGGAAACTCCAAAATCTCGCGTGGGCGAAGAAACCCAATTCAGGAAGGGAGGCATCCAGTAACTCTATTGTATATTCCTTCATTGGCACAAAGACTTAGGGCTGAATGGTAAAGGTCCTACATACAGGTGCCAATGGAGACCTTACGCCTTTCAGTGATCGTCTTGGCATTGACTAGTAGTGCACCAGTTCAACCGCTGAGGAATGTGAAGGCTATGAGTAAACAGGTGGATGAGATCCTTCGTGAAGAGTGTAGCTCCTTCGAGGATCGCCAGGAGGTGATTTGCAGCTTGGCACAGACGAAGGTAAGCCTCAAGCTTCACTGAGAGGCTGCGTAGCCTGAGTGAGTTTTTTCTCACAAGTTTCATCTCTACCAACTCTGCTTGCTGAATTTCTATCAGCCTCGTTCCAACACAAATGGGTTTCGTACTGTTTGATGTAAAGATCTATGGTATATTGGAGCTTTCAATGGAGGATCATCTACCATGACGATCTATCATCATAACTCAGAACGGTCAACCTATCATTTGCCGTACTGAATACCAATTCTGAGCCCCAATTGAAGTGGTAATCCCGTATATATATATATATATATATTGTTGAATCCACTGAAGATTGACTGTAACCAGTTGTTGTTGCCAAAACGCTAAAACACCCAAACGTAATCACCCTCCTAGTGATTGCCCCTTGTCACCGTTTGACTCACTCCAAAAGGTTCTACCAGTGAAAACACGCTGCCCCAGCTGTTTTTCCTCACCAGACCATGGCACGACTTGCCAACGTCACCTAAACCCCCTCTGGAAACCCTTTTGTCCAGAGAGACAACGAAAACAGTTTCGGGCCACAAATGTCGCCAAGTTCCAAGTTACACGAAGCTGGATACCTGACAGTGCAAATGACCAGGGATAGTTGGAATTGGAAATTCACACTCCTAAAAATTCTTTGTTTTTCTATTTTTATTGCTTGGTGACATCATTTGTCACTGCTGTGGAGAGCCACTGTCGCTGCAGTTTACGATCTGCCCGTTCTTTCAAGATTTCATCAATGTCGTGCAAACAACACCAGTGTTTTTCAAGATATTGTCGGAGGGCATACGTATCCATGGCCTTTGTCAAAGCATCGGCCAATTGGGCTGCAGAATGGACCCAATGCAGTGAAATGCCACTTTTCACATGATCCTTTATGACTAATGCTTCAATCAATGTGCGATGCTCTTGGCACTGTGGTGTGCTATTTTTCGTGATGACATCATACAACGACTTACAATCAATGGCTGCAATACTTTTGTTTTCTGTTTCCCAAACCTTTTCAGGGGTTTTCCAAGGTATTTGAGGGTTCTTAAGCCAGGCCCAACTAAGCCTTACCCAATCCAGTAAATCCACGGAGTGGGAAAGGGCATATGTTTCAGCTGCCAACGTGCTGGCCACTACCCTATCTATTTTCTTGGAATACCAAACAATCGGACTGGAAATGGCTGGTTTTTGAGAACAAATATCCTGGTGTGTTGCAAGAATCAAACCACCTTTTTGACTCTGTTGCTTCTCTCGTGTGGCGAAAGAAGCATCCGAATATGCTAAAAAGCAAATTTGGTGGATTGGAATGCTCTCATAAGTGATTCGAACATCATTATGTTTCTTTGCATCACTCAGCAAACGATTACCATCTAGCAAGTCTTTGATTACTGCACAGTTTATTTTGGATTGAAGATGGCTTAATCTCGAAGATATATCCGGTCTAGTATTGGATGCCGCATATTGAAGAGATCCTATAAGCCCTCTTAACTCTTGTCTTTCGGGTTCTGTGACTTTTTGATCTTCTCCCTTGCGTCTATCTCGAGATACATTGATGGGATTGATGTTGTTTATGTATTCCCTTTGGTCTAGATGAATTCTCCCATCGTGTTCCTGCTCTATGCTGATGCCTGTGAACGTGAATTTGCGTTCTCTCTTGGTACCAAAAGGAAACTTTTTCTCAAGTTCAATCAATGCTTTATTGAAAAGGGCATCACCGCAGCAAAGTCCATCATCAACGTGAACTCCAATGTGACCATGGACCTGTCCGTTTTCACTTTGTAGTGTGAAAAGACATGGATCCAGCGGGTTGATAGAGAAACCAATGGAAATGAGTGTTTCGCGAAGTTCCTGATACCAGAGAAACGGAGCATTTACTAGCCCATATGCGGATTTCAGAAGTTCGCAGATTTCCAAAGGCTTTAGTCCTAGTTTTCGACGAAGTTCCTCTGGGGGATCTACTCCTAGGATTCTATCATCACGTCGTGATCCACGAAGAAAAGCAGTTTTGATGTCAAAAGATCTTATCCACCACTGTTGACTAGCACTGTATTGTAGGATCAGTGAACGCGACTCTTTCTGCAGAGTCGGTGAATCACGGGGAATCTCTGTTAAATTAGGATCTTCATACCCTAAGATCACCAACCTAGCTTTGGCTTTCTTACTCTTTCCTATTTCTTGTGCTTCTATTTCATCAACATCTTTCCAAGTGAGTATCCATCGGCTCCTCAAGATATTGGCTGCTGGAATGCGGTCACGCAGTATGGCTCGAACTGTTCCTGTGGAAAGCCACTGGTCGACTTCTTTTTCTTTTGCTTTGTCGAACTCTCTCTTTTGTTCTGCAGTCAAATCTTTGAGTTTTACCTCTGCCCTCTGTTTCTTGGCACTCGACACAAGGAAAGCGGTGGCATCAACATCGGATTTACGAAGATGTTGGATGTCTTGGTTATTCAATAGAATCTCACATTCCCAGTATTGGTCTTGTCTTACAGTCAGAACTTCCTCAATGCATTGATATGCTTGTTCCTCTTCATCCTTTGTGGTGATTACATGAAACACTGTTACCCCTCTCCATTCCTCTTCATGTTCTTCACTATGATCATAGTTATCCCATCTATCTATCTTTTGTTCAATGGACTTGGATGACGGTTTTCTCATTAGGGATACCCGTTCCGACTTTAGAGACAAAATGTCAATGGCATGGGACAATCAGGATCTAAGTGTGGCTGGAAGGGACCTGTACGGGGTTTGTTGTGAACCTTGAACGCATGATCATCTCGGACGACCCAGTAGTCTTCAGCGAACAGTTCATCATCCACTTCCGAATCTGGAATCGGAATGGCTGCTGGGTCTGGAACTGCAGTTTCAGGCACAAAGCTTTCCGGTGGAGTGGATTGACTACCTATATGATGGGGGACACAAAGGTTCGGAATCAGGTTGAACTCCTCCTTGATGACTTCCATTACTAGGGGTGGCCGCTATTGGTACTTCTTCGGGGTTTGGTGTACCACCCTCGTCTGCTGGAATTACATTTTCCCCAGTGAGGTCCTCATATTGAAAGATACCAGACTTAGAGATTTCAGGAAGCTTTTGATCTTCTTGAGACTCGGACCTTAAATAATTCTGGGCTTCACGCTCTGAAAGCAGACGAACATGTTCCGGTGGAACACGATATACCCTGCTCACATGTGACAACCAAACTACGGTGTTGGACTCTTGAACTATCACTTGTGCTGGACCCACCCATCTACCCCCCCTTGTCCCGGTTTCCAAAACATCACCCGGACCCCACTTTGATGGTGCCCCCTGTGAGGACAATGTTTTCTTAGGGTTGCTCTTCGGAGTCTATCATGGTTATCCATCTCCACAAATGCTCTGCGAGCCAGTTCGCGTTTGGCCAGTTGTTGGCGGAAGGCTACCCCCTCCGGTGAATCACTGGCAGCGAGGTAATGGGCTGCATCAGGATGGTCGCTACTGTTTGTGGCTGGAAGTTTTCTACTCTTTCCTAAAACCAAGATCTCTGGGGTGTACCCTTTGTGACGGGCTAGTGAGTTCTTTGCGGCACAATGGTCAAGTGCAGTTGCAAACTCCGTATCATGAAGTATGGCCTTTTCATGATCAAACTTTTGAAGCATGTGCTGAAGGATATCACCGTGTCTTTCAGTCTTTCCTAATTGCCAATGAGCATATGCCGCGATGGGACGAAGCTGGATGTCTTCGCTCTGAGCTAGATTACTGAATTGTTCTGAACAAAGACCAGATTCATTATCAATGATCATTTGTTTACAGGGCCCTGCCCAGTGCAACCATGCTTGACGAAAACCCTCGAAGAGACTCAGAGCATCGGTTTGATGCACCTGAACTGCTTGGTGAAAGTTCGTAGCTGCATCAATGAAATGAATACACTTGAATTGCTTTCCATGTTTGCTGGTCCACACTATCAAATCACAACCGATGCAGTCATTGAACTCTCTATCTTCGGGTAGCGTGGCGGGTCTAGCTCTTTTGGGCTGGCTCAGTTCATGACATGTGCTGCAATGGAAATCAGGAATGGCATCAATCAAGCGACTATCAACGTTCTGTCCTTTCAAAACGTTCATCAATTTTGATGCTCCGGGATGGCCAAGGTTCTTATGTATTTTTCTAATCCATTGTTGTTCTTCTTTTGACAGTGCTCGGAATTTTTCTCCATGCTCAACATGTTTTGTCTCTGTTAGCTCTTCTCCGTTTTTCACCTCTACGTCCTGTTCTGGAAACAATTCCTTTTCGAACTCTCGAAGGGCTTCATCTTTTTCGGTTAACTTCTTCTTCTTGGCACTTTCTTCTTCTTCGTTTTCTCTGATGGGATGTTCTCTCTTGTTTGATGATCTTGATGATTCTATTCCTTTTGCAAACACAGTAATCATCATTCTCATGGGTTCACACTTGGAAATAACTTGTCGATTACTCCAATTTTCCCAATCTTCCCATTGCTGATTATCAAAAACCTGTCCATTTCGCATGGCTCCAAACGAACGGCGATATGGTGCTTCACCTCTTCTCACATTCACTGGGCACTTGCGAAAACGATCAATCCCCTTGCTTATCTCAATGACTCTGACTTGGTATTGAGGAAACATCCTTTGGACAGTATGAAAGAAATCCCCACCTTCAAGAACTATTTTTCCAACGCGGGGTGCAATCTTTTGTCCTTCACTAATCAAATGGTCTATTGTGAGTTCCGGTGGTGGCACTGTATCTCCTGGCAACGAAGTTGGTTCTGGAAACTCTGCGGGCCGTGGCTGCTTCTCTTCTAAGCGACGACGCTTTTGAAAGGGAGCCTCGGCTTCGATGTCCTCACCTGCATTCACATCCCATTGGATCGGTGTTTGACGATGTTCTTGAACACTCTTGCTCGCATCAAAGGCTCGAAGGATTTTCTTAGCAAAGGTGTGTGTATACAGTTCTGAATACTTGGATACAGCTTCCCTGTGACCTTGATTGGTTACGTAACTTCCGGCCACATGATCGTGTTCATGATCGTGCTGGCATCGCCATTGTTGAACTGTCCTATGAACAATCGGGGAAGTGGTGATTATTTGCGTGCCCTTCTGCATCAACCTTTTACTTTCAGGGTGAGTCAGTTTCCCAGCAACACACATATCGCACCGAGCTAGAAGTGCATTGTCAAGAATGACCCTCAGTGGTTCCTCATACAACATGTCCGACCCAACGGGTTGTTCCAAGTGAAAGTGATAACTCGGACCGCGATGAGTTTGCAGTTCAAAGATCGCCGCACACAGAAGCAAATGCACAAGATCATCCTCACGAGCCTGCATGATCTTCAAAGCAGTCTCTGTGGATCGGCTGGCGTTGAACTGGGACCACTTGTTCCAGGCTTTGCATTTTGGAGACATCCATATGTTCCTAGGTCTATGCTTGACAATCAGATCATACAACTTACATCGGTTCTCAAAATGGCTAAGATCACCCTGACTTAAACCAAACCGAATGGCATAGGATCCTCCTTTGATGCATTGTTTGGTGAGTTGGCTTTCGGCCGAACAGTAAACCTCAATGAGCTCACAATGTTTGGACGGTGGTTGTTCAATGTTATACCCCTTACTTTGGATATATTCCCACATCTCTTGTGCGATGTGATTTGTCATATTGACACTTGCTATGCAATTGTCCCCAAAACCATGGTGATTCCCCTCACTATGGATATTATACATTTCAACAAACGACCGGAGGATGTCCCTCTGTGCATCAGTTCCACTTACTGTGTTGTTGGATTCGCCGGAGACACCTGAGATTGGTTCTGTACAGTCAAGTGTTGCAGTTGCTGCACAATTTGGCTCAGAACGTTCTCCATCTGATCCATACGATGTTGCAGGATCATTCTCTCCTCCTGCTCCTCCATCTCGATCTCTTGCCAGCTTGCCACTGACGGAGTGGCCTTGTTCTTGGGCATCGCCAACTTGACTCCCTTGGGAGGTTCCTTGGTTCCACTTGGCTTCTCCTCCTCGTTGGCCGACTCCGCATTCTCCAACTCCCATCCTCTCGATGTAGAGGCGGAGGTAGTGCACAAATTCCATGTGCTTGGGGTTCTTGGATTCCCCGTAGAGACCCAGAAACCACTGGCAATATCCGGGATCGTTGTGGACCACTTCGTGGAACGGTGTTCCAAGTTTGGCTTGACCAAAGCGAATTGGTAGTTCTTGAAGTTGATGCATCGACATGGCATTGAGACGAGCCAAGGTGTCCTCCTCCTTCTCTTGGCCGCGAACTTTCTTGAAGCGGTCGGCAAGATTGGTCGACATCTTGGGGGCCATGGCGATGGATACCTTCGGGATTGAGGTGGTCACTTTCAACAGGGCTGTCACACGATCTTTCGGGCCGAAGACTCGATTTCACGAAAGTGGAGTCTTTGGCAGTGGATTCCGACAACTGCTGGGCATGACTTTTATCACCTGTCCTTATCAAACCTTTGGTCTCAAACAAATTCTCTGATGAAGGTGGGTTGGAATTCTCAGCATCTTCAGAAGTGTGAAACACGAGTGACTGCGAACTGAGATTGCTCGGTGGAGCATTCTTTTTGGCTGCCATGGTGATGAGTTCACACATGTCCATCAGGAAAAGTTTTCGGCTTGACAGGTGAAGAGGAACCGTACACTGCAAAACGCGAAAGTGGACCTGCTGTTTATCAGTGTCGATCAATGCTTTCAGATTTCGGAACAAATTATTGGATATGAGGAATGGAGTGTGGCTTTCAACAATAGCTATCTTTATCCATATCGGTCCGACAGGTATATAGAGTGCTTGCTTACATTCCACGGTTCCATTGTTTCCAAACCGAAAGGTCATGTTAACGGCTCCCACAGGATGTCTCTCTTGAGTTTCAAGAGGCAACGACTTCAAAAACTCTTCGACTAACTGCCGACCCATCACTGTTTGTGATGCTCCTAGATCTACTATGCCAAAAGAATCATGACTTGCAAAACATGTGATATGGTGGTCATCATGAGGCAACGATTCTTGATTATTCTTGGGTCGGTCTAAGTCCGTCGTGAGATGCACTATGGAAGATATCGACTTGATACTTTCCTCAACTACCTCCTGCTTACCGATCTTATTGGCAGAGGGGGTGGTGACATTACAGGCTTCAGGATCAGTTTTCTTCCTGGTCAGGGTTTGAAATCCAATGGGAATCCTTCTCAACAAATTTTTGCAGTCTTGACGAAAACTGGTGTTATTGTTGGGAACCCTTTGTGGATTATGATTTATGGTATAGCCCTTTTTTCCAACTATCCCGGCCTCGACAACATTGGCTTCGTGATTGGCGACTTCTTGATCATAGTCTTGAAAGTCCTCAGGAAGCGAGAAGAGCACGTCATCCATGTCCTCCTCGACATTCTCTGGCATCATGGTATTGGCAACGTGTTGCTGGGCTCGTTGCTGATTCTTCTGACGAACGGCTGCTAACTGATCTGCTGGCACGGGGCATTCTGCTTTCCAGTGTCCACGCTGCAAGCAGCGTCTGCAGTCCGATTCAGCTATCCTCTGGGAAAGAGGTTTTCTGTTTTTCCCCTTTCCTCGTCCCTTGCCCATGCTTTTGCCCTTGCCAATGGGCCAAAACCCTCGATACTTTGACTTTTCTAACAGCCTCTTCCGGGCCTCAACGTAAGACGTCATGTATGCAGACATCTCTTCGCTGCCCTGAATGGTGTCGATCAATTGGTCCTCGAATTGAGCCATCAGGATGGCGTCTTCATCACCGTCAGCAATGTACGCATCCAAGAAACTCTCAATGTTGTCACTGTTGTCCACTGTCCCCAAGTATGCTTCTTCTCCGGTTGTTGTTGCTTCATCGTCCATCTCATGGACATGGTTGACGTCGTATGTCTTGGTCCGTTGTGAAGACTTCGCTACACCCTGAACATCTTGAAAGAAACGCGACCCCAACATGCGAATTGAAGATGTTACCTTCGTGTAATCCAGCGTGCCCCCACTGTCCACGATCACCTTCTTCTTGTCTTCTGCCGATAACCCTGAGTTTCGTAGCAGAATGTAACTTCGCATGTCAGCAAACGTAGCCCCTTGACTCAGCACATCCTCGAACAAAATCTCGTGTCGTGCAAGATATGATTCGTTCGTTTCATCAGATCGCTGATTGGTTGCGTAAATCGCTTTCTCAAATCGTTCATACTTGTTTTCAAGAACCGTTTTCCCCCAGACCCCGCCCAGGGTATTGACAAGGAGTTCCACTCCTTTCCTGTCGTTGGTCTTGAGTTTTGCCGCGTCGAGGCGGATCAGCTTTTGGAACGCTGATCCTTCGCACAGCAAAGCTGCCCGAGGAGCTAACTGTGAAAGGTGCTCTTGAGGCCACATCTGTGACAAAAACTGCATCTTCCTTGAATACTCCGTCAGGTCTGTGATCCCCGGCTTAAAAGCCGGAATCAAATGCCATGGCAACGTAGAGTTGCCATAGCCTGCCCCCGTGGCAGAGCTTGACGTTTCACCTGTCTCCATCTTCAGTCACTGTTCACTCGCCCCAGATCTCTCCTTTCCAGGCAGGTAGCCCGAGGAGTCTCGGCTCCGCTACCAATGTTGAATCCACTGAAGATTGACTGTAACCAGTTGTTGTTGCCAAAACGCTAAAACACCCAAACGTAATCACCCTCCTAGTGATTGCCCCTTGTCACCGTTTGACTCACTCCAAAAGGTTCTACCAGTGAAAACACGCTGCCCCAGCTGTTTTTCCTCACCAGACCATGGCACGACTTGCCAACGTCACCTAAACCCCCTCTGGAAACCCTTTTGTCGAGAGAGACAACGAAAACAGTTTCGGGCCACAAATGTCGCCAAGTTCCAAGTTACACGAAGCTGGATACCTGACAGTGCAAATGACCAGGGATAGTTGGAATTGGAAAATCACAATATATATATATATTTAAATATACATATAATATACATAGTGGTTTATCGCTCCGGATTCTACTTCCCCGTAGTAGGGACTTGTCTAATTTGAGATGATCAGTGGAATCCCTTTGCAACAGTCGGTACCATGGGATCACCGAAAAGGTGGTTTGTTGCCACTCAGTTGGGGTCACTGGTCTTGCTTTGACTGCTGGATCATCCGGATCTTCAGGTCATCAACAGCGCGACTTCACGGAGGTGATTCGTCAGACCAAGGAAAAGCTTATCACGTTACAAGCAAAGATTGTGCAGGCGAAAGGGTCCCATTGGGTCAACGAAACACAGAACTTCATTTTTCACGAACCCACGGACCAAGACCTGGTAGTGACAGACAGTGATAGATGCAAAAAACCATGCCGCACCCTATCATTTGAGACCTTTTCCAACAAATCCGCATGATGCTGCTTCGGGTGTGATCCCAAATTTGGCAACTATGTAGGAGCCAGTCCAAGTTCATCGATACCTCGTCATGCTTTTGTCTATGTTCAGCTACGCCATGAAAAGCCATGCAGTATAGACCCATAGAGCAACAGAGAGAGTGTGTGAAGGATCCTGTACGCCGCTAGGTGACCACTACAGTGCAGGAAACTGCCGCGAGACGTGAGATTGACCAGCACATTGAGATTCAAACAGCGACAGTCAATCGCATCAAGCACCCCAGTTGCAAAGCGGCTTTGTGTTGGTACATGTTGGTACTTCTGTTTGAGTGAGCACGCGGCAAAGTTCACATAAAGTGCTGGTTTGGAATGGTTTGAACATGCTTAGTCCAGATTCTAGATGGCAACTCCTCCAGCAATTGCTTGGGAGATGGTTAACCATGAGGTTTATTAGGTTTCCATTCTTCTCCAATCAGGGCAAATTTCAAAAGGCTTTACGAGGTTGTATGCTTCATTTTCCATCCCTTGGAACACCCATGTTGCCCATTTTCTCCAGCATATCGTATATTTCGCATGTGGAAGACTTGATTTTCTAGGGACAGAAGTGAATCAAAGGGGTTGGAAGTGTACGGGAAGCAATGGTGTAACAAAGCAGGGTGTATGTATTGTTCATTAATTTTGGAACCTTTGCATTTTTTTCTAAGATTTATTGGAAGTACAGTCTATGCTCCCACAGCTGGAGTTTGGCATTTGCTAAGGAATGGAGTGCAACTGATGTGTTCAGGTCCAACAATGTCAGCCAACAAACAGGTTCTTCAAGCAAATCAATAGGCCAAAATGGCTGCTGTGAAAGGGCCCAAAAGGGGCCTCGAAAAAGTCATAGTTCCGGCAAGCACGGGGATGTGCAAAGGTGTTGGACCAGTATTCCAGCATTCCCCACATCGGATCCAGAATGTAGAGTGGTATTCCCTGATGATCCCTAGTGTCCTCAATATGTGAACATTTTGATTTGTTCGATGTCAGAGAATTACCGATAGACGACCGTTTGTTGTGCATTTTTGTTTTTTGGATGCTGATTCTGATTGTAATTGTTGTTTTGTTGAAGTGTCAGTCAGTAAGTTTTGCCTCTCCAAGTCCAAACCCTGCAGTTGCATAGCCGTGAGATCGCTTGCCTCCTGAGTCTACACGCCTGACAGGAATTTCACAGGAGGTCACAATGACCTGTTTTAAAAGATTCCAAAGAGAGTCATAAGAGGACTTTGCTGCGCCGTGTGCTGCAAAACGGGTCTACAAATCTTCAGAGTTATCAAGGCGGACCTGATCATGTTCAAAGCTCTAGTTCTAGCAGTACACCGCTGGCATTTCATTCATGGCATTATTTGTTTGGGACAAATGAACAGCATAGCCCATCCATCATGGCCTGCCATGAGTGGCCGACAACTTTGGGAGGTTGGACCTGGCAAATGCAAGATGGGCTGCAGCCGGGCCGTGGCCATAGGCACAGCAACAGAAGTTGATGGTTGCTGATGTCGGTTGGGGATTGCTAAGCATTCAAGATGTGTCAAGACTGACAGTTGGAAAGAGCGGGTTCAGATACCGGGCTATATCGTTAAGGGTGACGGTCAATTTTTTGCATGTTTACCCTTGCAATGTTGTGATGCTCGCATGGCACAGCTTCTAAGACTTCTAAGCTATGATAAGCATACCGTATACCTATCGAGAAGAAGTAGCCCCACTGTTACTGGAAAGGGACTGCTGTGAGGGCATGGTGATACCATACGCGGAGCCACCACATCCACCCAAGGCATTTCGGTTGATACTTAAACCCACTACAACTGTGAGCCAGCATTGTGAAAAGAAAGATAGCAGGTCTCGAGCAGAAATTGTCTTGCTGCCATCAAATATTTATCATATGTCACGTATATATATATATACACAGATAAACATATTTACAGTATATACAAATTCTGTAAATTGGTTTTAGCACTATAGAATTATTGCAAGTTGTTCGATCTTCAACCTGTCTTTCGTGGTGTTCCTACACAACCACAATTTCCTGACCATCATTGCGCAATACCATAGCAGGTCGCGACTCCTCGGGTTTGGCACTGGACACGTGTTGTCGGGATGCCTGAAAAGAAAACCTGATGCGGGGTTGGATGCGTTAGCTCCTGGATTACTTCAGATGAAATCTCTGTGCCAGGGATGACCTTTCGCAACCATGCGTTTTGAGATACTATGTTATCATGCCACATTGCAGCACGGTGCTCAGGTCGAGGTTGCGCCCGGGGTGAAGGCAGGAAGATGGCCTGGAGGATTGCTAAAACAGGGAATTGCTGCTCGTTTACAAAATCCTGAGTTTTACTGTTTCCCAAAGCCCTTGTAGGTCACGACGATTTGTGTGGAAAAGATGTCGGCGATGTGACCATCCCGTGCGCTGCGACAAGGGTTTCGACCATGAATTGGTAGGTAGATGTTGTCTTCATGATCAAAGATACCCCAAGCACCCCTTGCTTTTGCATGTTATTAATATCTTTAAAAATGAGAGTAAACAAGACAGACTTTCCAGTTGACGTTGAAATTACAACCGGCATGCGAGAAAAAACAACTCTTATTTCAGCTCGCTAGCGCTCGGGGAATGTTGCAAAAGGAATCACACGTAGTATTTGGTTCAAAAAAGGATGGATCAGGCTGCACTGCAAAGGGGTAACTGCCGCAGCCTTGATTTTTCTAGCTCACACCTTTCTTGCATGTTCTTGCTCTCCAGCTCTAGTAATTACTTCCCGATGGTAGTAATTAATGAACAATTCCTCTTGTCTCTGGACTGGAGTGCCTCATTTCACTTGTTGAAGGTTTTGATCTTATTGTGTGCCCTTCCATGGAAGCAAATTTCCACTGAGGCAACACTTGTGGACAGCGCCGTGTTCTCGGCAGCTGGCTCTCCAAGGCATTTGGAACACGGAAGCCCTGCATGAATGAGATCCGAATCTGCCAAATATGGACAAGAGACTAACAACTGACAACCACACCATTCAAATTTTGCCACGGGTTGAACAATCTGTGCCTCATCCCTACAAAGCACATGTGTACCCTTGGCCTACCACATGACAGGACGCATCGGAGTCTGTTTTCAGATGCTGTGCTTGCTTGGAAGCTTGACTGATTTCGGTTGAATCAATCTGCAATGTTTATCAATGCTTGGCATGATTTTCACTCAGCTTCGCAGCTTGACTTAGGATGAGCATGGTGACAACCTTGATGACAAAATTGAGCCTGCAGGTCGCCCACGATTTGTGGATGGGGGTGTTGGTGCAAAATGTTCAAATCATTCTCCCTTAACTCCTAGACTTTTTGTGTGTCGTTGGCATTTAGTTAACAAGTCAGTACATCCGGGTTCATAATGCAACTTATCCTTAATTGATATATCAAAATGAATATACGGATGGATATCGTTGAAACCACTTTTATCCTATGTTTCTGGGAAAAACTTAGTTATGCTGGAAGAGATGTGTAAATCCAGCAATGAATGAGGGGGCCACTTGTAGCACTTCCCTGTCGTCAGATGCCAGTGCCACCAATTGGTGGGCTTGTGCTGAACCACCTCAAGATTTGCAGGAGGTGCCTGAAGGCAGGGAAAAGTGGTTGTTTTCATGAAGCGTGCATGCTTCCACCAGTGGTCTTTGTTCAGAAATATGTTGATGCTTGTTGACTGTTGCTCAGTTTTTTTCTGAGTTGTGCTGAAAGAAGGACGGCATATGTCTCATGAATTTTCATTTGGAGCCATTCTACTGTGAGATGGCAATTCCTTCTCACATTGTGAGGCCTGTTAACAGCCACGCCATGGCATGATACTTACGGGAGGCCAGAAATTCGGGAGTTCGCAGTTCAATGTTTGATATCCACCAAATGCATCGAAAGGGTCAAACAGCAGACATGGAGCAGAAGCAACAAGATGTCCTATAGCAAGGAACCACCCACACCAACACCAAACTAATCCAAATTACCCAGCCATGTCAAGCTAGATTTGGATGGATTTGATGTTTGCTCGAAGCAGTGGTTGTGCCCCTCGCTTCGTGAGGTTGAGTAGGCCTTTTGGCCCGCCGTTTTTTCCCCAACGCCATGACATGTAGTAGCTCCTTTCTCGCGTTGAACTTTGATGATGGAGCTTTGACAGTCTTGAATTCTGTGGCTCAAGCGATCGAAGCAGCACCTCAGGCGAGGCAATGGTGAGAAAGATCCTAAGATTTTAAGATGCCCTTTTGCAGACAGAAGTTGGAAGATTTCCAACATCTTTCTCCATCCCGTAACCAAAACCAACGCTTTTCAGGTGCTTGCCTTCCAAGATAGCTCACATTGAATTTGTTAGTTCTCCCAAGTCCCATAAATACATCCCAGTGACCCAGTGAAAACAATGGTTTCAGGAGCTCCTTGGTGCCAAAGTAGGCTTTGAAGCCACGGTTCCTGCCAAGTTGCATTCCACCTTCGTTTTCCATGCTGAGTTGCTGCATGCTATGTCCAAAACGCAGCTTGCAACCTGACATGCAGATCTGCGGGATGTGGGAGAGGTTGGAACCCAAGGGTGTTACTATAAGCTATTCTATTCACTGAGGGTCACTGGTGCCTTCAAACTGAAAGATTCCTGCAAGGCATGATAAAGAATGGAACTCTTACCAGGAAACGTCCAGAGGATGCCGACTGGATCCGACCCCTTTTTTGGTTTGCCAGATGCTGACAAGCCCAGGCGCAACTTCATCAAGAGCTTAGCTTCTTGGCCAAAACTGGTGCAGATTGTTCTACTGATTTGTTCAAAGCATTTTATACTATTTTCAACTTGTATTAGTCAAGTTTCTGAAATTCATCGAAATTCATTTCTGGACGTTCAAGTTCGGTTCCCAGAAGGGATATGTCGCCTAGGGTTTTTTGAAGCATCATTCTCAGGATGCACACGGGATGTTTGTTTACAGCCTGGCCCACCTCAGGCGAGATTGTTCGAGAATCCAAAGTGGAGCAGTGCGAATTGCCCTTCAAACGCTTCGAGTCTCTTGATCACTTCAGTTCAAGATGGCATGGTTTAGGATAATATGCTTGGGGCATTGAGTTAGTGAGTTTCAGAGATTTGACACCTATCAGCCAGGCCACTTGCTATTTAGTGCGTACTGTAGGGACAGGTCGAGTCTTACGTAGTTGTTGCTCAACCATCCAGCAAGTGTCGGGGCAACGTTGAGGTTCTTCCCACCACGGAAACAAAATCTCATCATCGCCCGTTTCGAAGCACCAAAGTCATTGGTGAAGCTGCGACGGCAGTTGTGGCAGTGCTGTTTGCGCCACAATGCTTCATTGAAGGCCGAGGAACAAAGTGCGCTTTCAAAGTTTCATGCCTTGGCAGGATTGAATTTGAGTTTGGGTTTGATTACAGTCAATTTTGAGTGTCTTACAGTAGTACAACCTACCTACGGTATTAAGGCAAAAGTTTAAACGTTTGGAAAAATGCATGTGGAGATTGAAGTGTTAAATGTGAAGCTTCTATGTCAAATTATCTCAAGTCAATGTGGAGATCCTATTCGCCAAACCTTTCGACGTCACCCTGAGATTGACGATGAATGGCTTCCTCATGTGACTTTAGGAAAGCTACAGGCAAGCAAAGCGCAGTTGGGAAATGTGAGCTGCAAAGCATTGGAACCGTTCGCCCCCAAGATGCCCATCATGGTCAATGGTTTGATGCTGCTAGGAATGCGACCTAAACAACTTTGGTTGGACTGGGCAACTTGGCCTTCTGGATGAAGTGGGGTATGAGTGAAAGGCTTGTAGGCTTCCCCTGCACTTCAAAAAGGGTCAATGCAAAAGTGGGCATCAGAGTCAGAATCAAGTCATTTGTTGCAGACTGTTTGAGTTTTTTCTTGGGCAAATGAAGTCATGTCCAGAGTACAGTAATTCCAGTGTAATTCTAGGCTGTTGTCGTTCTATGAGCTGCAAATACCAGCCTGAACGAGTCCAACGAAAAACGAAAAGTTTCAATCAATCCCAGAACATAGTGATTTAGTCCGGCTTGATTCCTTACTTGCAATGTTCATGTGAAAGAGTTATGGGCACAGCTGCAGGGAATGCATTAACAGACATAAACCTTTGGCACCATGTTGTTGATCCCCATACCTTGGGAAAAGCTTGTCCTTCCTTCTTGGTCTCATTTCCAAGGAAGAGGCTTTTCAATTTACAGAAGCTCAGCATAGCGCGGCTTTGCCTTCTGGCAGCAATCCTGAGATTGACGAAAACATGTGCATGCTGCGACCAGATGCTGTTTCGGACGGGGGCCTCACACCCAGCGGCTACTTGCAGAGGCCTGTAGCATGTTGAGGCGATGGTTCTCTTGTCATCGGCCAGGGGTGAAACTGGCTCCGGTCGATCTGTTGTCCGGCCTTGACACTGTCATATTGCCACAGATGGACTGGCTTCATTTTGTACAGCAAACTACTGTAGTGAAACAGTTTGGGGTAGAAGCGCCTCCTTGCAACACAGTTGCTTTGTGATGGCGTCATGTACAGAACCAACGTTTGACCCAATCGTTTCCAAAACAAACTTGGAAGGCTGCATTTTGAGGCTTGCGCTTGGTCCTTAATGCAATTCCATACGCATTGATTTTGGAGGCAATTCCTCACAGTTTGCGACCCTGAACACTGCTACTTCAGTGGCCTTGGTGTGGTGCTTAGTGATAGTGCTCGAAACCGCGGTTCTCCATGGCCAGTGCATACGCAAAATATCATATAACCACATCTAGAAGTTGAAATAAGCTGAAGGAGCCCCGAGACTATGCTTGTGACGGCACGACCCGAGGAATTTCAAGAATGACCAAGCACCAAGCACCACACAGTGTGGCGGACCAGCCAAACCATCACAATATCGCAGAATGGCACAGGATACATGCCTTGGCCGCAGCCACCCTTCCAAGGTGCCGAACGTGTGTGGGGTGCAGGAAAGGCCTTGGCGGAGTACTTAAGCACTTGGCAGCCAGCAGGTCTACAGGTACGGGGATGCTGTGATCACACAAGCGGTGACATTGACACCAATGCTGTGAACAGATTGAAATTGTTGAAAGCTCAAAGGGGCAAACGTGATAGATCATTCAGCTCGGTCGCAAATGAATGTTTTTCCATCTTGAGCGCATCGTTTTGGCATCCTCGCTATCATCACACCCTCAGAGCTCTGGGTTTGAGGCTCCTGTTCCCAGCTTCCCCAACGTTTGCAGGTTGTAGAGCTTGGGGCAGGCTGTGGATTGCCCGGCAGCCCTGGCTAAGTTGCAGAGGCAACATGATAAAATCATGATTTGCAGGCGGCATAAATGGAAAATGATGGAACATGTTTCAATGATGTTCTCCTTTGTCATCCATATGTTGGAAGTGAGCCTTGACTCACTGACCCTCGAGATATGCTTTGATGATTTTTCTGCACAAAGATTCAGGAACTTCACTCCACACTCGAGTGAGGTGTTTGGGAGTGCTTACATGGTTATGTGATAGCTTCACTGTCCACTGTGGGCTGCACATTTCTACTACAAGGGGAAAGAAGCAATAGAACTGAAAATGGAATTAAGGGTCATCATCCAGCATACCAGGATGTGTGTGTGTGCTTTTCTCTCAGGCCAGGCATACCATCTTGCACATGAGGATACCACGATACCACGATGTTGATGTGTTTCATTGCATTCCATCTATATAATAGTTTTTTTAACTCAGGCCTTACAAGACCATCAGCCTTGCCAGGGTTGAAATTTGGGCCAAACTGAGGCCTGGCATAGTCTTAGCCAAAGGTGGCGCCTTCGTGACCTTGACAGATGTGCCATGGCTGTGCCTTGTTGGCACTTGGGGAGAGAAGTGCCATATCTGTTTTGTTAGGGAAACCAAGTGGAGTTGCCATTGGTGTGCAGGGTTTTGAATCGAAAGGTGGATAATACGCACAGTTTGTGAAGCACACATCCGCTTCCTTTAGAGCATGGTCCAACTTTGGCCACCAATCTCTCAGTACTAGGCCAACAGCATCTTGGGGTAGATGCCATATGGCTGAGGCTGCAAATGCTTGAGTACAACGTCGCAGCAAACTTCTCCCCGTATGATCCCTTGCGGCCATATGCACCTTGACCCAGAGATGACAGAAGAGGGTCAAAAACACGGCTTCCAGGACTGGAAGATGGAAAAGAGTGTTGAAGACTGCAAAGGCAGCCCCATTGCTTGCTTCTTTTCAACGTGGCTCATGGATGTATTTGACTGTCGTTGTAGACAGGATTAAAATGTGACACAGACAAATTCATAGTTCCCATGTACCTAAATGATTCTAAATGTCAGCGGTGGAGCTTGCGAAATGCAATGCAGCCATGGACTGAGCGCACCCAGCTGAGGTGTCTCCACTGCGTTGGGGCAATGATGCTGATGCTGCCAGCGTGCTCCAGGCCCAAGTCAGGAGGGACTAAAGTATAGAAAATCCCTAGGAAAAATGTATGCAGTGGATCTTGGATTTGATGGCTGAGCTTGGCCTGAACGCCAGTTGATTTGTTTAGATGAACATCTGAGAGTGCTTGCACCAAAAAGCCCCCAATCAAACATCAGACGTGTTGAGGGGAGCGCATCATGCGCCAGCATGATAGATATTGTGATCAGATCAATACACCTGTTGCTGGGGATTTGATCCTGACTGATGGCACTATGTGGGCAATGCTTCACCAGATAAGTTCTGGATATGCTTAGATGCTTAGATGATGGTATCGCATGTTTGCACCCCAACCGCAAGCGTTGGCACACTGGCTAGTGACATCGCATGATAAAGATATAAAGCTTCATGCTCCCAGGATGCTTGGCCACCCTCCACTAATAACCTTGTTTGTTTTTGAAGTGGGCCGAATCCTTTTTTCCAGGCCAGGCAAATTTTTGGGAAGATTCTGTTTGGAATTTGGAAGGCTTGCAGAAAGCAAAAGGCCAGCTTCAGTACACCCTGGAAGATTAACATGGAACCTACAAATCACCCATTTAGAAAGGAAAATGATCTTCCAGGCCTCCATGATTATGTTCCATGTTAATCTTCTGGGGCGTAGGTCCATGGCACAACAACTGTACAACGGTCCCTAACTTTTCCAGAAGTACTGTTGAACAAGAACTTTTCTGCTTGACTTGACACCTTCACCCCACAGTGCCCCACTTTTGCAAGGTGATTGGTCGACCTCCTGATTTGCTTATTGGAGTGCGAAAGCTCAGTTTGGCTAGCCAGTGTTGCATGATAGGATGATTCTAGCTCATACGTGCTGACCTGGGCATTGTCAGGATAAGAAACAATGGAAGGCATATGGGCATATGGAAGTTAACTGCAGCTACCATTCGGTTCAGTCGACTTCAACACTTCAGACTTCAAGAGTGGTAGCATGGTTTGCCTCCAATATTGAGGCGGACTTGGTCTACCGGGAACAAGACTTCGATGCGCTGTTGACTAGTATTGCCATTTGGTCGCACTGGCGCAATCTCATTGAAAAAGAGACTGACAGTGTCCATCTACATTTGCATTTGCGGGTGGGTGTCTCAACTAGATCAATGGATTATAAACAAGATATGATAAGATTAGATAATATGTATTTCAACTAATTGGGGCCAAAGCCTTCAACCTTCGCCCAGGGAAGCTTCCAAGAACTGTTTGCACATGTTTAGACTCTGAACTACACACTGAATAACATCAATGGATTATGTAACCTGTTGGGGTTTCAACAGCTATGACTCAGCAACTTCAAAAGACGGCCGGATTCAGCACACCACACCTGTGCACTTCAGCCGTTACAAAGGTAGGTTGCGTTTGTGCTTTTTTTTTAAGATTGGGGTGTTTGTGCGGGAGGGGGGTGGAGAACGTACCTGTTTTGATTGCACAGAAATGCTTGAAATGCGATGGTGGAAGTGTCTCTTTCAAAGTCAAACAACCCTGGCCCTGGCTTGGCAAGGAGGACGAGTACACCACATAAAACCTATGTACAAAAACTAACAACCCTCGCCCGGCAGGAGAAAAACATCTGATGAAGTTGACTAACCCTAGTTGACCAATCCGTGTTTTAAGTTGAGGAATTTGCTCTTGACCAACAACAATGTTTCGGATACATCACATTCCGAATCAATACAGGAAATAGGTTTAAGAATATATATATATATATATTGATATTATACAATGTACATATTCATATATCATATTATTTACAATCTATATATTTGCTTACAGCCCTTGTTTGTTTAAAGGAAACTTTGGCGCCTCGACGGGCCCTGTTGGCAGTACAGCGACGGGATGTGGCCTTGGAGGCTCGGGTCTTGGAAGGGTCGTTTTCCACGCAGCCAAAACCGGCGGTTCTGATGTTTTCCATTTCGGGATATGAACATATTTTATCATGTTTATGATTCACGATTATCTATGACATTTATGATCCATTATGGTTGTTATTTTTTGTGTTTATCATGTTTTGTTTCTTTAAATGGCTTAGTTAAACACTAAAGATGGTCAAGAAACTCCAAGTAGCAAAGAGGGGTCAGCACACCCCAATCCCTGCAGAGATGTACAGCCGAGCTTGAGGCGTTCATCAAACGTGTGAGGTTTTTGGGTTGGTCCGTCTTCAGCCACTCATTTGCACACATTGTGAGCGGTCACTTGAAGGAATTCCTAGGGAGGCAACTATGATGTACGAGAAGATGAGAATGACAAGAATGATGAGAATGATGATGATTATTATGATGATGATGATATTCCAAAAAGGTTGCCTAGCAAGATGTAAAAAGATAGGAAGAGAGCGAGAGAGTGTTCCAGATCCAAGGTGATGGAGTCATAAACCCTCCAGTGGCTGGACACAACCTGAACATCTGAGGTCAGACCATTGCCCCGAAAGTTTTTTTGCTGGAAGTCCAGCCGTAACTTGGATGGTTCAGGAGATAGTGATTACAGGGATCCCTGTAAAATCACATTGCGCAGCCTTTTGGAGTTCCAAATGTTTCAAGGCCTGTGCATTTGAAAAACGCGGAGCGGGCACGCTTCAACTTCCAGGACAGGGTTGGAGCTCTGTCAGTGCAACTGGGTAAGTCCAAATGGCACATCCACACACTTTTGGAGTTCTCTTATACACTAAATTCATTGGCAGGAGTGCTTAGTTTTTCCTACAGTCGGAGATAGAAAATCGATGAAAAGATTGAATAATAGATACTGTAGCAGATAATACGTAGTTTTATCGTAGTTTTCCTATTTTCCACTTCATATTTCACCATACTTCCACCATATCGTACTTTTTGCAGGGGAGACTGCAGAAACCACCCCAGCTCCACAGGAAGCTCCTGAGCAGCGTTGCCAGGCAGCTCCCGCCGCCTAAGCCTCTTAAAGGCACCCCTCCAGAGATGTGAAGCCTGTGCTGTTTGGAGGGTATTTGTACTTTGCTTTTTCTTTTGATGGAATTCAACAAAAAGGATCTGGGAGAGTCAGGGATGTATACATATTACATACTTATATGATAACATGTGCATTTTTCACTGTAATATATGTAAATCCTGTATTTTTGCAGTTTTATCTACTTTGTTGTGCATGGATAAGAGTGGCAAAGTAGGGGCTCACAACACTCTTGCGTTTCGGCGAGTGCCCACATAGATCCACAATGCACATGGGTGACTCAATGATGCATTGCTGGATGGCCGGATGGCCTAAACGTTGAACTTGAAATGGGTTCAAGATCACAACAGTAAAAGCTGTTCTTCTCCTTGGAATACCCCCAGCTTTCATTCACTGACAGACCTGTTAGGCTTTCTCAGCAGCCCAGCATTTCAAGCGGAGAATGGCCAACCCCAGGTGGTTTCCGCCCGACTCCCACTTATGCACTGACAGCTCTGCAGATGAGGGTGCAACACTATACAAGATCTTAAAACTCAAAGCATGAAGCATTTAAGTGTTTTCTATCTTCTATCTCAGTTTGCTAGACAATGCATTTTGCAGTTTCGGCTTCCACTTTGAAGCAGACTTTAGGCAGACCTTCACTCCCATTATCCGATCGGCGTTACTCATCCCACAGATTGATTTGACTACTTGACTTTAGGATGGTCCACTGGTATGATCTGCTATGCCCGAACTGCCAGGCAGAAGTTATTCGAAAGTTCACATCCAGAAGTGAAACCCAAATGCCCACTGGTATACAGATTGTACAGCTGCTGTTGCTCTTAATTCAAAGTGGGTCTGTTAAAGCTTGCGGGTGCGGTAGAGATTGGATTTCAAACAATCATATCGTTGCTGAACGATAAATGGGTCAAACTTGCTTGAATATGAGCACATGCAATAACTATCAAGAACCTAGATGCTGTCGTTCCACGTCTTTTTCGTGATGTCCACCATACAGTCATAAGGTTTGAATGCACCATGTAGCACTTTGGCACCGTTGTCATGCAGCCGGCACACGCTGCTAAAAGTTTGCAATTTGACTTCTGACGTGTACAAAAGCCTCAAGGTTGGCTGGGCCTAAAGGAACCTTCAAAGGCTGGAAGCATAGTCCAGGAGAGATTGGAATGGGCTTTTTTCGATGGCAATTTCTTCGAGGCAAGTTCAATCCAACAACACATTGACTTTCCAAGGGCCACATTTGCATGGCAAGTGCATTTGAGAAAAGACAGTTTTCCCAACATTGGGGAAACGCAAGGGGGGGCGGATTTCAAGTCATATCCGAGTAAGAGATGTACAGGGATGCTTTGGATTTTTCGCATCATTTCCTGAAAACGCTCCTGTATATCTTTCTTCAAGCTCCGCCAGCCTTCAGAGACACGTTCAGCAGCGACGACCTGCTACTAATACTGCAATCCTGTTTCAAGTTGTTGGAGAGTTGACTAGAGATCTTCCAGTCTTTGAAAGTTTTGCTCAAGAATCCTTCGCAAGTTTCTGGTTGGCTCAATCGCTTGAGTTTTTTTCATGTCTCTCTGGTCATGTCGCTACAGTAGCAGGTACTGCTTTCAAAGTATTTTTTGAATTCATTTCAAGGTTCCACTTTCAAGGTGCTGGCGATTTCGGTCAGGTACCAAAAACCTAAGTTCCAAACCAAACATTGGTTTTGCGGCTTTGCGCTTCGCCTGCGCATCGTGACACTGGTGCCATCTTGGCCCAGTGGGTGGTTGTTGCAGACGCTTTGGGGGTCCACCAAGCGACCATTCCCGACAGCTGCCTCGTGTTTTCAATGGGTCACTGCCTGGGAATTGAGGAAAAAAAGACATGCCCATTGGGATGGTTTTATTTGCATGACAGAGTCACTAGACAGGTAAAGATGCCTGCCATGTTTAAGAGGTGCAATGATGTAATGTCTTGGGACAAGGGGAAATGTCATGAGTTGAGGAGATTTCAAGGGTTGTAAAGTTGTAAAGGCGGCTTCTTTCTGTCCAGTTGTACTTGGTGAAGGGGTGCACGTTTGATGATTTGTTCATTTGAAGCCAATCTTCTTGCAAGGTACGCCGCAATTGATGCGAGTGACGCGTTCTTCAGAAAAGCTCGAAAAGAGTTGACATCGGTCAAGTACAATCAGCTGGTGCAGGTGCGACATGATCATTGAGTTAGAAGTGACGTTCACTGAGTCAACGTCCAAAGGTCAGGGGATGTAAGGTGTCAGGACTGTTTCATTCCCTTAGTCGGCCAACACTTTCAACACTTCACTTGTGTTGCTACTCTCCAACAAAGCAAGCGACTGCCTGAGTATGGCCACCAGACTGTCCACGGATTGCAGGAGATCCGACAGCTCAACCGAAAAGGTCAGCGAGGCGCTCAAGAGTTTGAAATGCTGTTCGAGCCCTCCCAATAAAGAATGGTAGAATGAAGTACTTCCAAACTATTTAGCATTGTGAGCCTGGATTCTTTCAGATCTTTCAATTTGCAAGCACTTGGTGGCTTCAGATAAATGTTTGTCAGCTTTATTTCATCCGTTTTTCAGGCCCGTCATGTTGGATCTCATTGAATAAAGAGCTCAGGTCCATGGAGGAGTGTTTGCAGAAAAGCGGTAGGCTCAGATGATGCAAAGGCAACACAAAGAAGAAAGTGGGAAATGCATAGAAATGCCACCTCAAATCAGACCTGTGGATCGAGGCACTTCAATAGTTTGACCTGTTTTGTTTCACTTGTTTCCAGCTAAAAGGGTTGCTGCTCATACTACTGCCATCCACTGAATTTTCAATTGCTGAGGCTCTGACATCATCAGCCCTGAACTTTTGCAGGAGCTGAGGCAAAACGGGTTGTTGGTCATGCAGCCCGTATAGATACTTGGCTTCTTAACCACTGGACACCAAGTAAATAATGAACATTAATGAACTAATCCTTTCAGGTGAGTGTTTCTGCTGGTCCCGGCCAGCTAGCAATGCTTTTCTGTTGTTGGCGTTTTTTGGATTCATCGATTTGACTGTGGTTTTCGGGAATGTTTGACACACACTTTTGCAGCATCAACCGTCCAACTGGACCTTCAGGTTGCTTCTTCGTTCCAGCCGGTTCGATCCCTGGAACTCACCCCAAGTCCCCAACCAAATCTGTGGTCAAATTTTGAAACCAGAACATGCCATTGCTAAATGTCCGATAGATTCAGTTGGTGGGTCACAAGTTTGGGATCGGTGTGTTTCTCATGGTGTCGAACAGGTTGGATAGGATTGGTGTACCGAGGGTGCGTTTCCAATCCCATTCCAGCTCAGCTCTTAAGGCCAAGCCGCGTGTCAAGAGTCTCAGAAACAGGTTGAGCGGCGAAAAAAGATGAGCTGCGATATGCGGCAATAACCAAGTCGGTTGAAGAGTTGGTGCTGATGGGACCATGGGATGTGCCGGATGTGAAAGAACTCTTGTTTTTTTGATTGTGAAGGTGAGTTCAGGTTACATTTTTAACCTAGGTTCTCGGTCCTTGCTGAACACGCCAAACATTTGCAAAAAAAAACGCCAGCCTGCGAGAATTTCAGACAAGCACTCAAAAATAGGCTGGAAGAGAAACACACTACAAAAACACCATCACAATACAAACAAACCAACGAGGTCAAAGATTGGGTAGTCAAGTTCACCAGAATCATCAGCCGAACCTCTACCAAGCAGACGCCAAACAAACACAGCACAGAACCAGCGCAGGACCAACGAAAAGTCCGCCTCCTCGGTAGGTGCAAAAACTACAATAGTGATCAAAAAGGCAAAAAGGCGTGTCTTCTGTCCGGAGGCACTAGCAAGGTAAGCTTTAGTCGGGCGGAGGGGTGAATTACAGTTATTTTTAAAAAAAGTTGTAATTTACTCGCGGGACCTATCAATATCCTTTCAAAAGGGCACACCAATAACACAGATTACACCAAAGACACTATACTGGCTACAGCGGTTGCACACACAGATCATACCAATAATATCGACAAAAACTAGAATACCTAGTGCTTACCAACACAACAAACATTGTATAAATAATACAATTAAAAATTATATTAACCAAAATCAAAATTATATGAAATAATTTAGGAATTCTAATTATGATAAATAATTATAATAATAATCTTAACAGATAATATAAATATTTAATAAAATCATATTTATTTTAATAAAATAAAATTTAATATATTATTAAATAATTAATTTTATATAAATTTAAATATAAATAAATATTAAATAAATTCATTATAAAATTTATTTATTATATTATTAGTAAATAAAAAATGATAAATCAATTTAGATATATATATATAGATTGCTAAAAATATTTATCTTGATTAAAAATATATATTTATGATATGATAGGTTTAATATTTTAAATTATATAAAATTTTCGGATATTTTTTAAAAATTATTTATTTTAGATTTATTTTATAATAAAAAAAAATGAATTATTTTTTGACGATAATTTTAATGAATTATCTTTATTGAAAGATTTTTTTGAGTGATTAGAGGGAAAAAAAAAAGATGTAATAAATATATATATTT